>DWPQ01001439.1:0-12271 GCA_018251795.1 Perichares adela | reverse complement strand
TATATGATGATTCTAGACTTCATTGAGCCCCGTAGTGTATTGGGAAAAATATGATGCAAATAGTTAATTAAAAAAAAATGCAAATACGACAATAAAATATCGCAGACTAATTCAGACGGTAACCATACCTTTAGGCAACGTAAAAATACTAGAATGTTGACACAAGTAATTTTCTCTGCTAAGCTCATACGATGTTTTGTGACCAACAGGGCAAATGTTTCTCATGAACCGCTTCTTCGACGGAGAGTTCCTGACTTTCGGCCTGGACGTGATAGCCTACATGGAGTCAGACCAAGAGGATCGGGTCGATCCTATGATTTATATTTTTCCAAGGTTAGTATGCGCAAAATAAGTTAATAGATGGTATATTAGAGTTATTTCAATGAAGTTAAATCTGTTTTTGGCATAGTAATTATAAATTCGATGTTTCATCTAGGTCCTCATGGAACATTAACAATTGACATAAAGATGGTCCCGCCTGTTCTAACTTGGATGATATTTTTTTATCTTTTTATATTCAATATTAAGTTCAGATGACAAAGAAATAATATGAAAACGCAAACATTTGAATTCCAATATTTTTCCAGTTAAAAATGTTACGTGCGTAAAAGCCCACCTTATAGAGAAGAATGACTATAGTATGGATGATTATTTAAATGACAAAAATGTTTAGAAATAATTATCTCCGTATGTAATTCCGCACAGGTTAGAATATATTACTGTATATGGATTAATATAATGTAGGTTATATTAATTAAAAGATATACTGATAAGTTTCTTTCGCCGTTTCTTCTCATCCATGATAAAGTACCTTTCCAAAACGATAGTAGAAGCAAAAAATTACGAGAATAAGTGTATCAGTGATACCAACACGATTAAATGATCTGGATTTTGATTGAATTTAATTTGTAGGCTAAAATATTTTACACGAATGAATTTAAAATATTGCAAGCGTTGGTTAGGCTTGTTAGATCCGTGTATAGTTAAAATATCAATGAATTTTGTATTGGAGAATATAATTAGTGCCAAGAACGGTACGTTGCTTGGTGACCTCGTTCGATGTGTACATAACGTGCATCTGAGGTTAGTTTTGGCTCCGAGCATGAAATCGAAGCCTCCTATAACCCTAAACTTGCCAATGCAAATACTACTTTGTTGAATGATGTGATCCTGTGCTCTAACGGATATCGGATATCATCGCGATGTTAAAAATATAAACAGGATATGCTAGTTGCATGAGTCATCGCATGGACTCTGTCGTTCATCAAGTAGTCAGATGTTACTATCCTTTGTTAGTCGTGGTAGTCGTTAAGCTTTGCCTTTCGTTAATATCTGCCCGGGCCGAGAATCGATCCCGAAACCTGTCGCTTGGCTGGTAGGACCTGTACGGACTAGACTAAAGAGTTGTTCAGAACAAATGTCGATTTCTAGATTTCTTATGTGTGTGATATAGAACTATAAATTAAAATGCTGTTATTGTTTATTGCAGGATGGTGAAATGTACTCTGTTCAACAAATTTGGATCATCGGGCGAAGTCGAAAGGCACGATGCCCTCTGCATTTTGCCTCTCAACGTTGTCAACGAGAAGATATACGTGTTCTTGTGGTTCTGGTTCGTGATATTGGGCATCCTCACTTTCATCACCTTGATATACCGGGTGGTCATCATATTCTCACCTCGAATGAGAGTCTACATGATGAGGATGCGATTTCGACTAGTCAGAAGGGACAACGTGGACACGATAGTCAGGAGAAGCAAAATGGGCGATTGGTACTTACTGTACATTCTCGGGGAGAATCTGGACTCGGTCATCTTCAGGGATATTATGCACGAGTTTGCGAACAAGCTCAATCACAACTATCAGCACCACATCCACGGTGTCCCGGACGCGTGACCTCCGATCCCAGGGTGGGTGTTCCACACATGACTGACGTCCTTACAGCGCGACATGGACCCGCCCGTGTGATGTGCGCTGAAACTCAATAAAAGTGTTTAATGACTTTGAAACGGTATGCGTTTGTACGGACATAAACAAATTAAGCGGGCCAAGTCGGCTGCCTTGAGGCACCCCGCGCCCGCGCATTGCGCCCGGACAATTTTGCTGCGGAGTGTATCAAAGATATCAAAGACTTCTTTTATCGATTTGTAATCGTAACAGTGCAATTTAAACACGCAATAATAGATTGTACTTAATCTTTAAGAAAGTGATCTCAGGATGAATCCTATCGAAAGCCTTTTTAAAGTCTACAGTGACGGCTGCCCCGTTAGAATATCTAGTGTTCAATTTTTAGAGATATTTTTACTGATAGTTCGCCGCTCGTAGTGATCGTTGGTTGAGACCGCTTCGTTTCTTTCTACTCTAGCTAATAAAATAATCGAAGATAAGCACACAGAGAGCACACAACTTATCTTTTTACACGATTTCTCACTTGCCAGGGATTTGACAGACCAAATTAATAAAATTAAAGCAATAATTAATGGATCTTATAAGTATTCTAGAATTAGTAATGATATTGAGGGATAAAGTTTGGAGAAATATTTATGAAATTATAAACAAGTCGAGTTTAGACGAGCGTCCTTGTCGTGATGGACAGTTTCACGGATGTATTTAGCTTTTGCGCGCCAAAAGACATTTACGTTAAAATATAAAGCACGCATAAATGTTATGGATCAATTTATTGAATTGGCAGTTACTCCGGCAAAGTTTAAAACTTGCGGAACGTGAAAAATTATCTGTCATGGTCGTAACTAACTTAATGGAAATTTAAATATATCATTAACATTAATATGTTAAAATATTACTACAGATAACTTTTAGAGTTTTGTTCTTTCTGATGTAAAATAAATCGATGAATTTAGATCGGTTTCTGGAATATTTATTGTTTGTATAATATAGTATATCTGTTTTTATGTCAAAAGTATGTATATAAATCAAAGTTAACTATAACTAAAATATATTTACATATAATTTATAATTTAAATACTAAGTGTTCCAGGACTGTCTGACATTTCAGGGGAAAGTAATGAGATAAACTTAGTTGTGACTAATACGTTGCCTCGTGTTTATAGGATTACGGAGGACATGATGAAACTGTTGTGTTGTTAGTAGATAATGTTGTAAATGTGAAAAGGTTATTGTCTGTAACGATGTGAGATAACAGCGCCGCGGAAAAAATCATTAATTTAAGTTGGACGGTTAAATAAAATGGAAAATGTAGGTAAACTGTAATATACCCGAACTCAACATAAAATCATGTATTTACATTATTTATAAATGTACCTAATTTAAGCAAATAGAAATGTTTATTGTCCATGATATCCGCAGTTGTTAACACTAGTAGAATGTTATTGATTGCCAGTCGTTTATCCGCAGTGGAGGTTCTGCTGCCATTCATTTGTTCCCTTATTATTTACAACAAAGCTCTGCAGACAGCTTTCTACAGACATTTACATAAAAGCATCGAAAAAGCTAAATCATAAAAATATCCTAACACAACAATTTTACTCGAGCTATATATTTATATGTTGAAGTCTAATGCAGAGTTAGTTGTAGACAGACTATTACGTAAGCATCAGGCATTTATTACTAGTCACTCGCTAAAGTAAAAAATACAAGTAAACAATCACTTGACACCAAAAGGAGACTAAAATAAACAATTGTATGAAAATTTAATCACTGCCATTCATATCTGATGTTACATATTAAATAAATATGTAGTTAGGAATTATATAGATACTGGTTTAAATGCTCTATAAAGAGAGAGTCATCTTGGAGACAACAGAAAAGAATAGTGCTTTTCAAAAGAAAGCCCGCTTTAAACGTGTCAAGATATTGTTTACATGTATTTTATTAAACAATGTGTAATTACTACCGTATAGTTTATTTCCCATTGTATTACAGAGGCGTTAAACAGTATTGTATATGTAGTTGTGAACGCCAAATATTGTGCCAAAGTATTATGGAATTCTCTAGGGGATGCGTGATGGAGGAAGGAAGTTACCATGAAAGATATGAAAATAAATAATGGAAACCAATAAACGTATTTAATTTTTACTACCCAACCCAGTATACTTATGTCATCGCACACAGAGAAATAAAGTAAGCAGTAAAATAGCAGCCGATACGTCCAGTCTATGTGGCACATTTTTAAGCAAAAAAAAACGATACTTTGGGCCCAAAGTTGAAAGTGAAAGTTTTTTCAGATTTTTATTCTTATACTAGCTGACCCCGCCAACGTTGTTTCGCCATATAAAAGTTGGTGTAAAAAAAAATAGAGGTTGATGATAAAAAGGTGAAAATTGGGAGTTGTACGAATATTTTGGAGTCACGTCACAAAAAAAAATTAAAAAAATTGTATACGTAATAAAAAAAATGTTGGGCGTGGGCCCCGTTACAACTTAGGGGTATGAAAAATAGTTTACAAGCTATTCTCAGACGTACCGAATGTACATACAAAATTTCATAAAAATTGGTCAAGCCGTTTCGGAGGAGTATGGCAACTAACACTGACACGAGAATTTTAAATATATAGATAGCAGCTATAGGAATGGTTCTACAGTGTCGGTGCCATGTAACAAAATGTTCAGAATAATGTCCCAAACAGTTTTTTTTGTGTTGACCGCCACTTTCAACTTTGGGCCCAATATTGTATTTAACGGGAATCGTATCCTCCTTTTGTAAAGAGTAGCATAAAACACAACTTTGTTTATGATGAATGATGAATTTCGTCTTTCAAACCGAAACTGAAAATACTCCCTTTTGCTCCAACACTACCAATGAATGGGAAATATATTTTAAACGATTGTTACATTCATATATCAGTTGCGTGGATCATGGTCAGAGCGAGAAATATAATTTATCTTAGTCAATATCCATAAATAAGAAAGAAGCGCACTGAGACTTCCCAATCTCCACTAATGAGGACTGATGAAACGGGATTATTGTTCAGATCCCGAAAACTATTCATAGCAAAGTTATCGTTAGGTATAATTGATATCTGAGTTACTACAGTCTAAAAGTAGTCTTCGAAGCTCAGTGACACTCAATTTGTATCTGATACAAGCGTTAATATACATAACGTTGCTTGATTAGATACGACCAACACGAGCGATATGAATATTATAAATGTTTACAGGGACCTCAATTATCTCTCATGTAGGTATCATATTAACTCGATGACTGATTCAATCTTTTTTACTCTCCAGCAATCTTATAATCAGAAGAAGGAGTTATGGGTGCTTATTTTACTTTCTATGGTAACCAATCCCCATTTTTTTGTTTACGGGGGGGGAAATCTTCGTAAAGATACCCGACGGGTTATGCGGGATTTTTACCCACTAGAACCCCCTCGGCATCCAACCGGCGCATATATGTATAGCGAGGCTCCGGGATCTCAACTGAACGCATCGGTGATGATAACCATTACCATACCCTAGGATTTACTCTACTTAGTAAGCGGATTGGTATTGAACATTGAAGGCGTTAACAGTACACATTATTTATGCACACATACACATACAAAACGTACTTGATATTGATACTGACCATTGGTTGTAAACTATAAAATATGATCAGCAGTTAAGTAACTGGTTTTATCTAACTGGAGGTTAATTTGCGAATTGTGAATCAACTATCAATTTGGTTACCTAGAATATCCGGAGAGTCCACGAATTATTATTATTATATCTAAAAATTCAACGGCAAGTCCATTGAAGATTTATGAGCTTAAAGCTACAGGAATTTTAGTTTGTACAAATAGTTTTTACCATAACGTTAATACGTTACTGAACTTGTCCGTAGTTAACGACCGTGTAACTGTGGATAGAATTTACCATTATGACCCTCGATGTTGACGTCACGTTAAAGTCAACCAGAAGCGATTTTTATCACCAAAATATGTCGCTGAATTTTTGTATCACTAAAATACTATCCGATTAAGTTTGTGACCCCGATTAAATTCCTGTATCCAGTCATTAATCCTATCAACATTAGGCGGATAAACATTCTCATTTAACGGCTAGTAAAGTGTCAATTTTCTTCCGCATTACCCAAAATAGCGGGCTATATGTTGTCAATTGGGCTGTATATTTTTCAACTGGTGCCCATTTCCTGACCGCGGGCTGTCGATGGCTACTAAATGTAATCATAAATTTGCAAATGGCCGATCAGAGCAGCCAGCAGCTGCGGAACTCTCTAGATGCGTTTGGTTTACTGTTAAAAATAAAAGCGATTACTCTTTCTCGTTTATTTATTAAATGCAAGTGTATTAACAAGAATCTCTTCGGTGTAAGGTAGCTTTATTTACATCTCAGGTTTTCTAGTCCCGAATGATTGAATTGATTGAATGATATGAATTTGTATTCTGTATTTTTTTTTATTATAGATATAAAAGCAAAAAAATATTTTTTATATTTGTTTGTCGGCCTCTGTCTTTTACTGCATCACGTAATAAACTACTGAACAGTATAAGACAATACTTTGTATATTTGTAACTCATCTTAAGGAATCGTTGATAACCTAATGGTATAAATGTTGCCTCCCGCACGGGACTGCCTAGGTTCGAATCGTACACACCACAACTTTTTGAATTATGCGCATATTACAAATTTATATCAAAACATGGTGATGAAACCTTCATATCTGAGAATTCTCCACAATGTTCTCAAAGGTGTGTGAAGTCTGCCAATCCGAACCGTGCGAGCGTGGTGTACTGTGACCATAAACTCTTAAATTGGGAAACTACAGCCGATCCTAGACATGAGTTGTGATGATTACGGAACAGGTTCACCAGAAAGAGAGATAGACCGTCACCTGTTCCATAATCATCATAACTTAAGGGTTAATTTAAGGGTTTATGTCTTCATGTTATACATCTGCTCTTTGATCGACTCTACAACTGTGCCTACTCCACATTAAGCAGTAAATGTATTCCTTGACAACACTGCCTTCTTCCCACATGTAAATATAATAGACAAACCATAACTGTGAGTGCGAGTGTCCATCTAATAAAAAGAGAAGATGAGAGACCCATACTTGTCATTGTCTAATACATGCAAAAAAGAGAGATGGATAGGCCTCCCCGTATGTTGTCTCTTTTTTTGATGGACATATTTTAGACTGGCTCACCCACTCTAATATATCCGGAGATACGGTAGTATCTCATACGACGGGTAGTCGTATGAGTACGACAGTATCTCTATTCCCGTACAATATATCAAAATAAACTGATCATATTTTTACTTCCATATATCTCATTATTACAAAACTACACTTGACACTGGTTTCTATAATGTTTTATACTTATTTTCTCCATCTTCCCACATGCACCTATACATTAAACACAAAGTTAACATAATTTGAGTTTCGAATAACAAAATCTTTACAATCTGTCCGATCCGAACATTTCTCATGACTTCATTATTAAATGATCATACTCGTAATTTTCAAAACCGGCAATGTTCCAAATGCAAATGTAAAATCCAAAACCACACAATGTGTAAAAGTAAAAAAAAATAACTTGTTAAATCCTTGTACATGGCCAGTTACGAAGAGCGCGACCCATGCCAAATAGTGATGTTGTATTTACTGCCAGTACGGTACCTAATTATACAGAATATAAACATGAATTGTTTGGGAGGCTTACAACGAATTCTGAGTATTTTATACGGATTACGTTGTATACTGTTACGTGCTGTGCTGACAATGTTCTATTTTGCGAACTGTGTATTCCTCAATCCTCTGGCACCGCAAAAGAACAGCCTATATCTATACTTATTATAAAACAAAGTCCCCTCATGTATGTGCCCCTTTTTCTCAATATTTCAAAAGATTTTTGTACCATTTTTACTAAAGGATAGTGCCATACTTTGAGAAGGTTATATATAGCCAATGGTGCATTACGATTTTATGTCAATTGACTGAAATATAACGATTAATGTAAAATGAATCTCGCCTGCTGGGAGCTTTATACTCGGGGTAAGCCGCGGGCACAGCTAGTGCTTATATAAAACTTTATTTAATACTAGCTGACCTAGCAAACGTTGTTTTTTATATAAAATATTAAACTGGAATTACTTTTTCATTTATGGACCGCTTGCCTTTTGACTAAAAGTTAACAAATTGATGCAATGGTTCAAATACAATAGATAAGAATCACTATGACAACTTGTTATTCACTTTAATTCACATTCGATTATCGATGACCTCCCTATCTGAGAGTTATCGTAACGACAGGACCGATATTTAATTATGCCTTAAATTTACACTAGTCCGCCTCCAATCGTTACACTTCGCGTGTAGCTCAGCTGGCCTTGATGCAGCCTGATGAGCGGGGACTCCCGGGTTCTGTTCCCGGTTTAGGCAATGATATTGGTATTGTTTGGTATTATTTCAATGACTGATAATTGTTATTTGGCAGCAAGGAAAAGGAATTAAAGACATTGAAATAACCACACTCATGTGGTTCGTTATTTTATTTGGTAGGGTTTGTAAGCTAATTGCCTTCTTTATTTGTCTTATCACCTTGGCAATATCTATTTAATTGGCAACGTGTCGGTGATTTAATTGGTACTGCACGTCAACAGGCAACAGTGACTATCAAGTGACCAGACTGCCCGGTTGTCGACTATTAGAATAAAAAACTATATTTGACGATCAATAAAAAGCTCGTTAAACTAGATATCTGAATAAATTAACTCATATTTGCCTCATTCAAACAAAATTAAGAAGCGGTCAAACAACCGAATCAGACCATGTTTATCTATGTGGATTTAAATCATACAAGAATAATCAGTTGGACTTTATAAGTAATGTTCGGTAGTTATTTGTGATCGTCTTCGTATTCCTAATCAAGATGCTACGAGAGCTGGTCGTCCTCCTCGCGCTTACCTCCGTGGCTCTGGCGAGTCTGTCGCTGGCACCTCTGCAGGTTAAGCCTGATAAATTCAGTAAGTATATTTCTATTTTTATGATTCTGTGATTTATATCATTTGTGTTTAGAGTATATTTTCCATGAGCACCTTTAATTTTTAGTTGTGCACCCCTTCTATATGACTTCCTCTCACTATATCCTCAGCCTAAATGTTGTCTAGAAGAGATCGCTGATTAGCGATAAGACCTCGTTTTGTATATTGCCAACTTCAGTCCTTGTGTGTACAATAAAGAGTATTCTATCTTATTATATTTAACTGGAAATCGCGTGCTGGTCGAAATTCAACCATAAGTCATTATGAAATTGTTAAAATTTAATCTTGTGACCTCTATTCTCAGGTATTACTAATAATAAAACTTTATTCAATTCCATTGAAACTTTTTGACAACCTCCTTGAACAATAAACGTCAAAGGTAGAGTATGAATGTGGGTGTGTCTTAGTGCGTTTAATGTTTTATTTATTAATTGAATGTGCTTTATACGCTTTATAGTTGAAAAATATTAGCGTTCTGCACTTCTCCTACACATACCTAAACTATAAGTGTGCGTAATTTCATACTTCTCCGTCCGCGTAATTTTCATAAAAAGGGATCCAAAGATTTTGCTTCACGTATTTAATTTTATAAAATATATAGACTAGCTGACCCCGCTAACGTTGTTTCGCCATATAAAAATAGGTGGAAAAAAATAGGGGTTGTTGATAGAAAGACGACAATTGGGGTTTGAATGTATATTTTGGTACCACATCAATAAAAAAATATTAAAAAAAAATTGACAATAAAATAAAAAAATAACGTTAGGCGTGGGCCTCACCTATAACTTAGGGGTATAAAAAATTGTTTCCAACCTATTCTCATACCTACCGAATGTACGTACAAAATTTCATGAAATTCGGTCAAGCCGTTTCGGAGGAGTATGGCAACTAACACTGTGACACGAGAATTTTATATATATAGATTAGCCAAACACTATCTAATAGAATAGGGATGGCGTACCTTAATGCATCAATGTGCCAAGGGAAGCAAAGGGAGCTTCGTGCGTACATTTCGACCAAGCCGACTTAAGAATAGATAAAGCCATTTTTAATGGACATAAACATTAAAAATAGTACATTACGATACGCGCGACCTAAGAGGTCTGTCATTGCACGGAGTGCTAAACGTAGTGCAATGATGGACCACGTAGGTCACAAGTATCGTATATTATCTTATAGCACTGTGTGATAAACACCCGCGCACGGTAACGACCGTGCGTAAAATGCGGGTTTTTTTCACACTGTGTTATAAAATAATTTTATTACTAAAATAGATTATGTACACATAATCATTTGATGTACCTAATATATTTAAAACACCCATCAATCACAGCGAACAGTTCGGAAGAAATATTTACATGTCACATAGTTTGATACGCTTTTTAAATAAATTATGAAGATTCGCTTAATCCTATTTAACCACAACCAGTTTTCAACACGCTATCGGTAACAGATAGTATCATGAATTTGTTGATCTTTGATGATTCTTTGTTTTTAAATGCATTATTAACAAATTTTACAGAAGATGTAGAGGGATGTTATGTCGACGATTTGGATGAAGTTATTCCCATTGGCGCGTCCGCGCCGTGCAAGAAACATTGTATGGAATACCGTTGCAGGTCGACCAACCTGCAGATTGCTTCGTGAGTACATCACTCCTTACACATTGGTCATGGGATCCAGTCAATTTAGTCCAATTCAATCCCAAGAAGACAACAATTATCGCGTTTACCGCTAAGAATGTCCCATTCTTCATACAGCCTCTGTTCCAAGATACTGTGTTCACGCTTGGCAAAAGTATTTCAGAGCTGATATTTGCAGTACCAGTAGCATCTGAAAGTTAAGGCTAAGCTAGCCTCTTAAAAACTTGGTATCCTGAACAGGGCGAAGCGGTTCTTCACTTCGATAAATCTGCTTTTATTTTACAAAGGTCAGGCTTCACATCTCTGGGCAGTGGTGCCTTAATCTACAAATAAATAAAATTGGAGTGTCTGTTTGTAATATTTTAATAACCGCTTATTGCCAAATGCATAAGTATGTATACAAGGTACATGTATCTACCAAAATATATTGATTTATTTAGATTTTTGTCTGTCTGTTTGTTTATTTGTTCCGGGTGATCTCTGGAACGCCTAGACCGATTTTTAACGGGACTTTCACTAGAAGATTACTGATGTAATACAAGTAACTAAGGCTACTTTTTATCTTAGAATCTTCGGAGTCAGGATGTACGCGGGAAGAACCTTGCGACACACTGATTTCCTCGCAGGCAGAGCCGCGGGCACAAATATTATAAAATTTGAGCACGGTCACTAGAAACTGCAATAAAGAGTTCTGCTGCTGCTGTTCTTCCTATGTTGTCTCTTTTGACTCGATGTTTGTTTGTTTCTGATGAACATTTTGCCGCTGGCCCTGACGGCCTCTACAGCTTCCCGCGGATAGAGAGGCGAGCTAGGAATGCTCAGCCAGAGAACAACTTAAAATGCCAACGAGGGGAAACCACTTTGAAAAATCGGAGCTGTCTTTTGACTCATTGTCTCATCGTTTCCAGGTGCTTTGCGGTAGCTGCTGTTCCTCCGTGCAGAGTGGAGGAAGACCACTCTAAGCCCTACCCTAAATGTTGTCCTACGATAGTGTGTCCATAAACGTACCATGATACATCTTGTCAGTGTTCTAACTAAATAAATGTATTTTAAGCTCAAGTGTGATATAATTCTTTATTCATCTTCAAAAATGTGACGTTAAGATCATAAAGTTAAAACTCGTTTATCGGCTACGCGATTAAATACCAAGTGTCAGTTCTTCTTAATAAACTGATTTTGATAAATCAACTGTAATTCAAGATTTGTTTATGCACTAGGGAAGCAACGATGAAATAATTTGAAATAAATAAAACGATTGAACGTTGGTCTCCCGAAAGGGAGGTCGCGCGTTAGATCCCGACGCGCACCAATAATTTTCTGTATGTGCGTATTAGAAATTAATTATCACTTGCTTTTCGGTGAAGGAAAACATCGTGAGGAAACCTGTACACCCGAGAGTCCTCCATAATGTTCTCGAAGGCGTGTGAATTCTGCCAACCCGCAATTGGCCAGCGTGGTGGACTACCTACGGCCCGAAACCCTCTTTATGACAGAGGAGACCCGAGCCCAGCAGTGGGACAATTATGGGTTTATTATTCACTCGCGCCTTGACGCGAAATATAATATAGTGTGTCTATCCGTGTAGGAGGCTAAATTAAAATTCCGAACTTGGTAATGTAGATCAAGTGCTATAATAACAGCTTGTCAGAAAAATTATTAATAT
>DWPQ01001438.1:0-12274 GCA_018251795.1 Perichares adela | reverse complement strand
CCTAGACAATCATCTTACCGGAAACCGTTCACGCTCACGTCATTTTAAAAATGTATGATAATGACAGTCCCTGCGGAAAGGTTTTTGGCGTGACAGAACATCATCTTTCATTCTATATGAACATTACAATCGGTTCAGCGGTTTTGCCGTGATCACGTCACAAGCAGACAGATAGAGATACTTCCGCATTTATAATATTAGCATAGATAAATCCAAGTAGGTACGCTTTTTAGTTCCCAGCCTAGAACTTCGCGCTATGGGGTAAATACGTTACAATAAATAAACCCGTTTCTTTCGACAATATCTCGATCAAATGACCGGATAACACGCATCGATGATCAATAAATCGTTCTATCTTTCGATTACAGAAGAACCATCAAAATCGATTCGACAAATATCGATTTTGTAAGAAATGTGTTGTTAATAAAATGATTTTACGCAATTTCAGTTTCAACTGATTTATTGTATAAACTATGTGTTGGTGTGGTTGTCATGGGAACAGGACCGCCTTAAATGTACGTGAATATGCATAGCTTGGTGTATTTATCTTTTCTTTTTTGATTATTAAGTTCTGCATGTAATTGAGCAACATAAACATTAAACATAATTTAAATATTAGTATTATATTAAAAACTAGCTGTGTCCGCGGCTCTGCCTGCGTGGAAATTAGTGTGCCGCAAAGTTTTTCCGGCGTAAATTCAAATCCTGCGGGAATTCTAACATAGATATTAACCTAAGTTACTCCTTATTACATCAGCTATCTTCCAGTGAAAGTCCTGACTAAATCGGTCCCGTAGTTTCAGAGATTAGCCGGATCAAACAGACAAAAATAGTCAGACCGACAGAATGACAGATAAACTGACAAAAATAAAAATAAAAATATTTTGGTACATGTGCATTTGTGTTATCTTAATATTACAAACAGACACTCCAATTTAGTTGTATAAATGATTCTTAACCGTGTACCAAACCCCTAAAGCTATATTTCTCATGATTCTCTTGCATCATTCGAACCTCATCCTTAGCGTATCTAAATATTTGAAACCCAAACATCTTCAAAACGGATTACCTACCTGTGTTATGTGGAGTCCCGCGTTCGCTTCCTGTTTCAAACAAATGTTTATATTAAGGTTTGTGTTCTCATACCATGGTCCATCGGCGTACGTTGTCAGAGATTGAGGAAAATAAGCTCTGTACGACGCGACTGGGAGCTTTTTATGTAACCAGCAAAAAGCATGCATTGATAGCCAAGCGGTTTGAGCATGGGTCTCCCGAATGTGAAGTCGTCCAATCGATGCCGGCGCGCACCAATAATTTTCTAAGTTACTAATGTGCATATTAGAAATTAATTATCACCTGCTTCGGTGAAGAAAAACATCGTGCTAAAACCTTCACACCTGAGAGTTCTCCAAAATATTCTTGAAGGTGTGTGAAGTCTGCTAATACACAATTGGCCAGCGTGGTGGACTATGGCCTTAAACCGCGTGAGAGGAGACCCGAGCCCAGCAGTGGGACAATTATGGGTTGTTATGGAATAACAGACATACATACGATACATAAAATCTTCTTTAAAAAATCATAAAAGTTTCTTTCGCCGTTTCTTCTCCTCAATGACAAAGCACCTTTCCGAAACGGTAGTACAAGCGGAATATGACGTGCATAAGAGTATCAAGAATACCTATATGAATAAATGATTTTGAATTTGAATTTGAACTTGATTACTGAAATTATGCAAGAAGCTAGTCTCAATCACAGTAATGACGCCACTGCGATATTGACATGGAGCCGAATGAGCTGAGATCTGAACCCGAAACAGATATTATTTGGTTCCGAGAAGGTTCATAATTGGCCAGATATTGGACCAAATAATAGAGTTTAAACCAAATTGGGGCCTCATAAAATAATGATCGGGGCGCGATGGGCGTTCGGTGATGCTGGCGTCGTTTACAAATTTTCGCTGGATTTTTTTAGCCATTTTGGTGCTCGAAAGCTTTAAGCTGAGCCGTTGTTTTTGTTAATTATAGTTGCTTGAATTAAGGGCTGTGCTCGTGATAAATTATCGATATATATTTTTTAACTAGATAAGATAGTGCTTGTATTCAGTGCTGGATTAACCATTAGGCAGAGTAGGCAACTGTCTAGGGGCCCATCATCGACAGGGCCCTGTGCAAAAAAAAACATTTTATGGAACGATCATTTGTATTCCCGTGCTAATAACAACATTTTTCAAATAACAATGGATTTAGTAATACAGTTTTAACGAATTTAAATAATACGATTCGGTCAGTCAGAGTAGTAAAAGGGTTTCAGTGTAGTAAAATGAGAAGGGGCCCTGAGAATTGCATTGCCTAGGGCCCCTGACAGGGTTAATCCGGCTCTGCTTGTATTGGTCACTTCGTCTTCTTCGTCGTCATCGGCTAGACTCTACTTCTTCCTCGTTGTCAGCCCGGTTGGTTTGATCTTGATGAGTCCCACATTATACATTCCTGTTGGTAAGTGATATAGTCATAGATAAAAAGCCCACTACCTTAGTAAAGGCCTAGTCACTGTTACCTTTTTAAATATAAAAAATCTTACTGACTACTCTTAAAATTAATTTAAGGGGAATTAGAGGCGAATGTATTAACAGATAAGATTAGTAAAAAAATTGTGATGAGGAGCTTCTTTCGTCGTTCCTTCTCAATTATAAAACATATTGTACAAACGATTGTTGTAGTAAAATATGATATTTATAAGTGTATTTGACAGAACAGAAAATTGTTCATCCATTCATCAGTTTTGAAATGTCTACTGCTAAAAAAAGGCTTAAATGATTTGAATTTGAAAGTCTTTTATGCCGCTGGGGTGTAAATTACATGGGCCTCGTAGCCCACTTAATCAGTCCAAGTAACTTTCCTAACACAAAACTATCCGTAAATGAGTTATTGCACCGTAAACAGATCCGTAAGTGAGTAAAACGGTTGTACAAAAACTATAACGTGGGCCCAGTTGTGGGCAGCCGGCGCACGATTTGTTGGGCTATTAACTCATTTAATTTATAGCTGTTGAAACTTTCCTGTTAAATTGTTATATTGATGGCCCTTGGTCTCGGTGGCTTAGGGTTGTGAGTTGCCTTAAATAAATACTAACCACGCTTTATATTTTAAACTCTAATTCAAATCATTCATTTATATGGACTAGAGATCACGTGGCGGTCAAAATTCGACCAAATGTCATAAAAAAAATTCACCAAACGGCGTTAAAAAGCGGTAAGACAATATTTTTGGGTGATTTGATATCAATAGTATTTTATGTATAATACTCCTCCATCCGCGCAATTTTCGTAAAAAGGGATTGAAAGATTTTGCTTCACGTATTTATATAAAGATATCACTTATGGACGTTATCTCTGCCCGGTGCTATAAGCTCTGCCCGCGTGGAAATCGTGTGTTGCAAAGTTTTTCCCCCTCCGGCCGTGTATGATACCAGAGTTTGGTAACCAGTATCATACGAAGAAAAAAAGATCGTTGTAGGATACTGGTATCCTGATATACAAAAAATAATTCTTAGGTAAAGACTTCTTAGGACGCGTTAGATGATTTAAAAATCAAGGTTTGCGTCAGCAACATGCTGGTGTTGTCAGAAGCGCGAGAAGCGGCCTGTATATACACATATATACCCGATTGTGTATATCTGCGTTGGACGCCTCTTAAATGGATACAATTTTGTGAATGGGAGTCAGTTATATGTAGTTTCAAAATAAAGTTTACATTTTTCACTTCTGGTTTCATTATTCAGACAGTCTTCATGACTGCCTGGGTTTTTGTATCACATCAAAATTCATCATCATCCAAATCCATAACTGTCAATGCTGGGCTCGGGCCTCTCACACTGATAGGGTTTACGGCCACCACGCTGGCCGAGTGCGGGCAGGACATCAGCAAAGTATATATTTTTTTAATTTTTTTATTTCATTTCACTCAGGCAGTGCCAACCCTACTGCGAGCCCCGCCTATTAGCTCCGCAACTCATGCTCAGAGCGAAGTGGGAGCCAATTTGTGCCTCCAACATGCAAACACACACTTACATTATTTTTTGTTAAGTATTCGTTTAAAATAACTATCTTCCGACACGAGAGTTCCCAAATTAGTATACTCTGCTACCTATATTACTGATTATTTAAAAACTTGCCCATATTAGCTTTTACATTATATCACTGTACGATTTCTGTATTATGTTAAAAGATGTTCTGATGAGTTTCTTTCACAATTTCTTCTGGTTTATGAAAGAACACCTTTCCCAAACGATAGTAGAAAGAAAACACGTATTGTGTTTAAATGTATCACTTATACTTATATAAAGGACCAGTAGACCCGATCACCCGACAGACTTTGTCTTGCACAGAAAAGCAGCGTTTTTTGTTTCTCGTAAAACATTCCTGGAAAACTAAAAAAAAAATAGATAAAGAGTAGCCTATTTTCATCCCAAGACTTTTAAATATCTCCATATGAAATTTCATCACAAATTTAGCAGTTTGGCCGTGATCACGTCGTAGAATGATAGAGTTACTTTTGCACTTATAATATTACTATAGACTTTGAATATAAAGTACAAAATATAAACGTGAGTACTCGTTGCAACTAAAAATGTCTGCATTCAGTAATAAGCAAGTCTTCTGTATACTTGTGCCCGTTCGAACCCCAGAAGGGGTGCATTTAGGACACTCGTAGCCCCTATTTTTCCAAGTGGTTTTACCTCATCTTCGCTAGTTTAAGTTCTGTGAGCATTCCAAGCTCGCCTGTCTGCGTGAAACTATAAAGGCCGCTAACGCCAACAATAAAATGTCCATCAGATACAAACAACAACTTAAATCAGTGATAACTTTAGTGTCACGGAGGTTGTGACGGTGACCTACCATCAGATGATCGTCTTATCATTTTGGTTTTCACTTAAAAAAGTTTTTTGTTTATTTTCGAATCTATACAACTAAATAAAATTGGAGTGTCTATTTAATTTTGTAGTATTAAAATAACCGCTTTTTACTAAATTCATATGTATGTATACGTGGTACATATACCAAAATAACTTTTTTTTGTGTCTGTCTATTTGTTCCAGCCAATCTCAAGAATGGCTGGACCGATTTTGACGGGAATTTTACTGGAAGATGGCTGATGGAATAAGAAGTAACTTAAGCATCTTTTTATCTAAGAATTCCCGCGGGATTCGGGAAAAACTTTACGACACACTGATCTACACGCGGGTAGAGCTGCGGGCAAAGCTAGTACAAAATGAGAGTCAAGCGGTTGTAAAGCGGGTATTATCGACCACTCGACATACTCACGATAGTATGATAGATGTATACGAAACGCCTTGCAAAGCGTTTAGCGGGTACGGTTAGCAAATTAATCGTGCGAGAAAAAAAACTCATATTTTCATTAGTGGTAGCAGTTATAGCCTAGTGGTTGTACGTTGGTCTCCCGAACGGGAGGTCCTGCGATCGAATACGACACGCGTTCGTAATTTTATAAGTTACTAGCTGACCCCGCCAACGCTGTTCCGCCATATAAAACTTGGCGTAAAAAGTAGGGTTGGTGATAGAAAGGTGAAAATTAAGGATTGTATAAATTTTTTGGTGCCTCATCATAAAAAAAATATTTAAAAAATTTTGTCCGTAAAATAAAAATAAAAAGTAGGGCGTGGGCCACCCTTATCGCTTTCGGGTATGGAAAATTGTTTACAACCTATTCTCAGACTTACCGAATTCATAATATAATATAAAATTTCATAATAATCGTTCAAGCCGTTTCGGAGGAGTTTAGCAACTAACACTGTAACACGAGAATTTTATATATATAGATGTATAATTAGAAATGAATTATCACTTGCTTAAAGGAATAGATCTAGAGGAAACCTGCACACTTGAGAGTTCTCCATAATGTTCTCGAAGGTGTGTGAAATCTGACATCATGTAATATGCCAATCTGCCAAGCCACAACTCTGGCATAGCACCTTAAAACCTTTCAGTATCTCAGTTCAAAGACCCGAGCCTATGTTACGTGATATTTTCAATACCAAAAAATATGTTCGTTTTTACTTTATAATATTGCCAGCTGACTCCCCTATAACTGTAAAAAAGTAGCCTATGTTAATCACGAATAATGTCGCCTTCTAATGGTAAAATATTTTTTCAAATCGGTCTAGTGGTTTCGACGCCTATTCAATACAAATAGACAAACAAACAATCAGATTTTTCCTCTTTATAATATTAGTATACAACAACAACAACAACAACCCATAATTGTCCCACTGCTGGGCTCGGGTCTCCTCTCACACAGAGAGAGTTTTAGGCCATAGTCCACCACGCTGGCCAAGTGCAGGTAGGCAGACTTCACACACCTTTGAGAACATTATGGAGAACTCTCAGGTGTGCAGGTTTCCTCACGAAAAATGAGTACATAATTTCAAATAATTGTAAATTACGACAATATTATTGAACTAGTCATATGAACATTATCTATTTAGTCGTTAATTATATAACCACTAATGTATACATTTGTACACCCTGCCGCTCTGAAAGTCTCCTATTTTCATAACTTCCTACCCAAAGGTTGTCTGGAAGAAATCGCTCATTAGCGATAAGGCCGCCTTTTGTATAACTTCCTGTATGTATTATTCATCTATCTGTACATTACTTGCTATGGTCTACAATAAATAATTGTGTTGTTTAGTTATTACATGTAAACAAACAAATACAAATTATATGTAATTAATTTTATTGTATTGTTTAGTTATGTTGTGATTGAAATCTTACGTTCTACTTGTGTTATTTTCAGGAGTGTTTCCAGATTGGACATTATTATCGCCTGGCCCTAGAGTAAGGCCAGATTGGCCTTATGCACCGCCAATTAACTGCGAGCTTGGTTATAAGTATAGTGCAACTCAGGGAAAATGTGTTGGTAAGATTCCATTTGTACAGAATATAGACACGAAGACGCGATTAACGCGTTTATTTACTGTCAAAATGATAAAACCATAAACGGTTGTTTTTAGAATGGCGTTTATTTGTACTGTCAAAAAAAATCACGGTTATTTCTAGTACACTTAGCTAACGCATCCCGAAACATGTTGTGATGTGCTCTCACGACGGTCACCCCGTTGTGTAAATAATTAATTAAATACTTCCTGTACTCATTTTCACTCAGGTTTTATTCTCCTCCAAGTCTTGTGCACTTCCCGGCAAAACCCTAACTACCACTAATGCCATCTAGCGGATAAGTACGGGAGCGACCACAGAGTAAACACCATTAAACATTTACACCACACATGTTATCGATGTTTTCTACATTGGATGGATTCACACTCATACTTTATCCTTAATCCCGAATATTCTACTACTTACCCTAGTACCCTTAACAAATTCAAATTGAAATTAAAAAACATTAATTCATGTAGGTATCACCGATACACTTATGCACATCAATTTTTTGCTTCTTACCATAGTATAACAGTAGGTTAACATCATACAAATCGATCAACGCCGGTTTGTAAGCGTGAGCTTCGAGCGCCGTGTACGTACGCACTTTTAACTCACACAAACGCAACGAGCGGTGTCGGCGGTGTCTCCATACGGATACCGCTGTGTCGCGCAAAAACGTAATGCTGTCATTACCCAAATAATATTTTACTAGAAGCAACCTTTGCATCATCGTAAGAATAGGCAATTATATTTTTTCTATTTTACACTAACATTTAATTTTTATTTTTGACATTAATTTATTATTTACCTGGTGCTGTTTGATGAATTATGATATGTTTTAATTTAAAATTATTGTTATTATTATCTTACTTTTATTTAATTAATTTATTGTTATTTCTTTTTACATGTACATTTTTGTTTTTTAATTACATACCTACTATTTGCTGTTAAATTTTGCATGATGTCGTCGCCTATAAGTGTTCTTGCACTTAAAATTTTATTAGATCTATGTAAAATATATTTACTTACAATAGCAACAGTGTATAGAATGTTGATGACTCAATAAATAAATACACAAGTAGGTAACTATGAATAACTACATAAGTAACTAAGAATGAATGACCAAAATGTTTGTACGCACATAGCTTCCAAACGACTACATCAATTTCGATAAATCTTTCTTTTGTGTGTTCGTTATTTTCAGGAGAAGGTTTGTATAAGAAAATATTTAAAAAAATTATAGCAAATATAAAACTATTATGACAGCCATAGCAACGCGTCAGCGTCACCGAGTCAGCTAATGAAATCGAAAAACAAAATTCATTCCAAAAAATATATAATCAACTATTTTTATCCAAACAAAGAAGAAAAAAAAACAAGATACAAGCGAAAACAAATGAATAACTCAGTTCCATTTTATACAAACCAGTAACGATAATTATAAGTGATTATGTCTATCTGTCTGTCCATATAATAAACAACAAAACGCTCGGCTAAACGGCAGGGCGTGTATTAGATAACAGGTAACCATTATGTTGACGCGATTGTAACATTCCATTTTATCCTCTAATAGTTACTCGTATGTTACGGTCACTTGTAATTTTAAACGTTAAACCGGATATTATAGACAGGTAAATTACTTCTATTTGAACAACATTTAAGTAAAATACCGGACAACAAGAACGTATATTACTGAACTGAAAAACAACGGTAAAAAGTAATAAAAATAGAAAAAAAAAGCATACGACCAGACGCCACAGACGGATGGTAAGCGGTTACCACCCATACACGACAGTGACATCCATGGCATGTTTTGATTATACACATTTAATTTCAGAATCATTCTCGTTTTCCGAGATCCTTTTGAGTGATGGGTATTTAAAATTTATTCTATCAATAAATTTTAAATAATTTAAATTATTCTATCAATAAATTTTATAAAACGAAAAGGCTTTGTATTTTTCAGTTTATTAGTTGTGTGACTCGTCGTCCTAGAGTGAATTAACAATACATGCCCGCGGCGGAAATAGCTAACATTGGTACCTGCCCAGATCAGCATGTCCATCAATCAGTCGGGAAGCAGTGAACTTAGTCATAATTAAAATTCATAAAACGATATCATTAATCACTAAATCCAATGATTCATTCAGATTTAAAGTAGGTAGGCGTAAACGAGTTAAGAATTAATCCTTAGATTTAAGTTAAAACAAAAACGTTTTCCGCTTGCAAGTAACACCAAAGGCAATGAAACCTTCATAAGGTCCGTGCCGAGGGAGCGACGTGGAATCGTCCCTGTTCTCGACGGTACGCGGCCACACGAACAATTGTCCTTTCCGGCGTTGTAGGCGGCTCGAACTCACACTCTAGCCGCCTACAACCCTGAAAGCTGCTTTTAGTCAGGCAGGAGACACTGTAGCCTGTATCCCGAGATACAAAGACAAAATAGGATGTAAGGTTGTAAGGGGTTGAAATAGTGGATGAAAGCTAGTTATATACAAGTTATGTGCGTATTTGCACTATAATATATGATCTGATGAACAATCTGATGAAGCAAAATATCCGATTTTTAGTTTTGACCCCATTCTAGGTATACGTAATATTGGATTTAGTTTTTCCTTTGACAAAGACCTACAGGATCCAATCGAATAAAGCATATTAATGTTTCATCTGTCGTGCAAGAATTCCATTTTGATGTTAATAAAAAAATACATCTTCGCAATTAAACATTTTTAATCAACGCAAAACATAGGTTGTCTGGCAAATAATAATTAGACCCTCATCAGGAGAAACCGTATTAATCATCCGTCAGGCTGCCAGATTAGAAAAGGGTATGAAAAAAGCCAGATATTCGCTAGAGATTTGAGATTAAGGTACGTCACTGTGTCACGATACCGTCGACGGGCAACGATAACAATTTGAGCGTATAAAAAGTAATCATGATCTTTCAATTAATTTTATTTTAAATAGATTTTTTAATCTTCGTAACAAAAAAGTTGGAGATGAATTACTTTACGGTTATTTACAACCTCTGGACGTATAACACCAAAGGCATTGAACGTGTTACCAGGCAAGTTACCAACCTGGATTCCTTATTTGATGTATTAGCACCCCTCTAGAACCCAACGTGAAAGGTTTCGATGTGTTTCGATTATAGTGTCGGAGTGTGTAATATTTACGGGTCTTACGAATGGTTTATGGACGAAAAAGCGCGCATGATGTTGATTGCGGTGATTGATGCTGTCCATAGGCGGTAGTGATCACTTATTATCACGCCCGTCTACTTGTTACTACTACTTGACGACTATTGACATAGTAAAATTATTATGCCTGACAAAAAGATTATAGCAACTGTTTCGGATGCTGGTTTTACAAATAGGTAAACTTACGGAATAAGATGAAAAGAAGCAAGGATGGGTTACCAGTCATATAATCTTACTGACTCGTTGTCGGTAGTAAAAAACAAAACGTACATCCCTCAACTTAATTATAAAAAATAAGTTTCTCATAACACTAGAGACCTATGCACCTTGAGGCCCATTCAGTCTGACAACCGGTACGAAAATAGACAGGTACAGACCGCGTATTACACTGATGTGAATATCTAAATAGTAATAATTGAGGTAATATATATGCTAATTGGCTTAGAGGTTAATTATTATTTACTATCTGACACTAAGATTAGATTTAAATTGGATTCCCAGATAAGACCGATTGTAAATTTTAGCTACAAACTAATTTTACTGTTTCGCTCATATAACGTTTTGTTAATTATAATCAGGTGATCCATTAGTTAATTAGTTACTTAATAGGTTATAAAAGTTATCTATGATATTTTAAATGCTGAAATAAATAAACAAAGCAACAATATATTCAATTGAAAATATCACATTCTTAAAACTACTACTACTACTACTTTGTTTTGTAATTTTAAGTGTACTATCTGATAATAAATGAGACTTAATAAAATCTTTAAAATATGTTTACAATATTTTGTATCGCTCATACATGTGTTCGATAATTCCATCATTCGGATATTCATACACTAATTAGACGTTACAAATATCCACGACACTAAAACAAGTACTTATCGGTCTCATAAATCTGTACCATCGCGTGGAAAACAACCCAAAACCCCTCAATTGTTAGTCTGGGCAACCAACTGAGCTACACGGCCGTCACAAAAAGGCAAAAATCACGACTGCAAGTTAACAATATTACACGTCGGTGTAACTAGCGTTCTTATTGAGAGTTTCCTGAGCGGCGATCAAAGGCGCCGCGGGTTCAGCGGTCGCCCTCAGCTCGGTTCGCGTGCGACCGAAGCTATCGCATTGTTCGTTACATTGTAATTATGGCGATACGCTCAATCATGCAAATAAGTTACAACCAGATAATAAGATAACGTTCTATGACAATGACGCTTTGAATATTGTTCGTAGATGGTTCAGTCATGTATACATGTAACAAATTACGACATTTCAATTCCAATTCATAAACTCAGGGTGTAGATAACTAGTTAGTTCCATACATTTTAAAGCAACCTCGTCTGTTTATACGGCATCTCACTTGGTTACTCCTGTTCCTAATGTCTATATAATCCAGTTCAATCTCGACGGTACTCAGGCCTGGTAGTGAAGTATATTTGCCTCTATGTCTTCTTTATTTGGCTTGACAACCTTATTAGAACCAAGCGCCAAACGTTTTTTTACGTATCTCGATGAATGTTCGAGAGCCAATGCTCTTACTACCTTCTCGACTTGGGAAGCGTCACTGATGCCTTTGGTATTGCGTTAATGTGTGGTAGTGACCAATTACCATCAGGCCACTGTCAGAGAACTGTCAGACCACTTGCCGTCTGCTCGTTCGGTAATTTCGATATAAGCAACGGTACTCAAGTACATTTGGGCGCAAATAGAAAAAGTACAATTGGTCATTATTTCCAAAACACTGTACACTAAACTTGACACTTTGTTACCACTTGATATAAAAGTCGCCGGAGCACCGATGTTTTATTGCGTAGTAAAAAAAGAGTGAGCAGTAAAACATACGTCGTCGATGGCCGTGGACTTGTGCATTTACCCGGTGGTTCCACGGTCAGTGGGTTAGCGATAAGCTACATTTATTTTTATCTGCAAAGAAGTATGAAACGGTCGCGCTTGAACTTGACCTTAAATTCTTATTTGTACAACATTTAAATAAAATAAACTTATGTAACAGGATCATCCATATTTGATAATATGCTAACATCACTTACATTACTCCGAAAGTACAAATGCATAGTGGTAGAGTTTGTTGGTAGGCAGGTGGTTCTTTATTTAGCAC
>DWPQ01001437.1:0-12275 GCA_018251795.1 Perichares adela | reverse complement strand
TGTCATATTACGCGACAATGTCATTCGACGGCTCTTTTTTAAACCAACGTTAAATTCGTTTGAGGTTTTATGCAATACTACGAATCAAGGTAGCGTATAGACATGGCTCCGATATATTCGATACCCGTAGTTGTTCAGAAATATGTACGCTTTGTTACGGAGGCTGTTTTGGTTTAATATTAATACCGATTATATATAATTGTATGGTAATTCAATCTAAATGTGTATACAAAATTACAGCTCAACCGGTCGAAGAGTTCTGTTTCAAAATCGCGATCAAGGTTTGCGTTACACACAACCGAAGCTAATAATTAAACAAAAGATGCATGTTATTAAAGAGTATTAAAAAGGAAGACCACCAAAGAAATCATTAGCGCGATGCCGCCGAAGAAGAACATAGAAGAACTATTCTTCTCAGTCGATGCGCTTTTGGCAGAGCGGCTTTGGTCGTCATGCAGTAGTGTGTTGGGAGCAGATGTTATTTGCCTCACGACATCCCGCCATATCTCTGTTGATCGTCAGCCCGGTACCCGCACTTATTGGGCCACGCACTGCATTCTTGATTTGGTCAGTCTATCTCATAGGTGACCGTCTTGTACCATCAACTCTTTGCACAAGCTATTCATTACCTACTGGTATACATTAACCACCGTTCATGAATGATGGCAATATCAAAGGTTATAGGAGAAGTTACGGGAGCCTCTTGTTGATAGGCGGTTTCCGTTCCGTTTCGTTCTTTCGTTCCGTTCCGTTCCGTTTCGTTCCATTCTGCTAGTTCCAGTCGTTTGTTCTTCAATACTAAACAAACACACGAAAACGTTTCAATGTTGAATCTAGAAAGGTGATGGGTAAACCAAGAATAAAAATCAGGTAGATTAAAAAACTTCATCCATCGTACCATCGTGATTAAACTTATTGGATGATAGCTTAACGCCGTCCAATAGTAAAGACCGAGCGCCTTAATTATACCTGGTTTAGTAGGGACTAGGGTACACATGCTGATTAGGTTGACTTGGGCTCAAGGATCAAAGATCATCTATCTATCTATCGATTCAAGACATCGTCTCAAACCATTTTTACAGGAGCCCCTTTCTTTATAAATGGTTTTTAGAGGAGCTCCTACCTCTAAAAGTGGTTTTTAGAAGAGACCTTTCTTTTCAAAAAGTGGTTTTTAGAAGAGCCCCTACTTTTAAAATGGTTTTTAGAGGAGGCCCCACTTTTAAAAATGGTTTTAGAGAAGCCCCTCTTATAAATGGTTTGCGATGATACATATAGAAGACTCAAACCCACTCGGACAGTAACAATGATTGCAAAATAAAGTAATAGTAAAGGGTGACTCCCCGTAAGTAATTAACGGTATCGCGCGAACTTATCAAAACGGTCGGGACTCGTCGCTATTAAAAATAAGTTTGTCTTTACATTTGTTGCGAAGCGCAATCGTCATCCCGTCTGCTCCCTCAACCCCACTCGTTTCGCTTTAATTTTCCAAAACCCATCTCAGAAAACAAAGGGAACGCCATTTCACACGGCCGAAACCGACCGAACAATGCCTTTCTGCCATCCGCCTATAATTATCTACGTATAGTAGAGCGCGATGTCAAACGTATAGCCGTCTCGCTCGCACGTATGAACAGTTCGTAGGGATGGGATGAGTTGGAAAACTTTTAGATAACGTATTGTAACTTTTTGAGATACTTCTTTGGTTTTTTTTATGCTTGAAACAGTCAAACAAACTGAGGGATAGTGATCACCGCCATCCATGGACATTCGCAACACGAGTCCACAGATTCATGAAGAAACATACATACATACATAGCAACCCATAATTGTCCCACTGCTGGGCTCTGGTCTCGTCTCAGACTGACATACACACATGAAGATACATACAGTCTCTGTTTACCCATCTACTCAAATACACCCACACATAAACACATATTCAATCACACATACAAAAGCGACTTTTAATTATTGTGTAGGAAATATAAGCCCGTTATTGGCTTTATGTTTAAAAAGCAACTTTGTATTAAGCCGTGGATTTTGTTAATAAATACATACATAAATTAATATCGCGTCATATTTGTCCCACAGCTGGGCTCGGGTTACCTCAACTTTCCTCTTACTTTAACAAAGATTAAGTTCACTATGCCAATTGCCAATTGATTGATTATGCTCGGCTATACTCGGTTTTATTCGGTTCGAGAATCCGAAAGAGTTTAAGCCATTTGCTTAAAATGGATTGGTAGAGTTCACGAATGTGTATAAGGAAGTTCTGAATTGAGGAGTTTCTTTCGCCGTTTTTTCTTCTTAATGATAAAGTACCATTCTAGACGTTAATGACAGCAAAATAACATGCATAATAATGTACTGACAGAGACAAATCATTAAATTATTTTGAACTAGATAAGTAAGGTATCAGTTTTGTAGATCAGTAACAAGTAGTCAAGTTCATGGGGGATAATGTCGGCTTTTAATGGTAAAATAATTTTTCAAATTAGTCCAGTACTTTCGGAGCCTATTCAATACAAATAAACAAACAATCAAATCTTTCCTCTTTATAATTTTATACTTTTATACTTATACATTCAGCCCGCGTACCAAAGTCATGTAAGTACGTAAATCATGTAAGTTCAGGAAGATCATTTTCGGCAACCTTTTCGTAAAAGTATGAAATTCTTGGAAAAATAAAAAATGTTTAAGGGAAGAAGTACGTAAGATTTACTCTAGTTTTTAACCCGAATAAGCATAGCCTAGTGCTTCGAAACATGATCTCTTTCAAGGGAGGGCTTGCAATTGAAACCTGCACGCATCACAAACTTTTCAAAGTTTATATGCGTATTATAAATTGAATATCAGTATTAGTAGGAAAATACTTAAGGAAACCCGCATACCAGAGAGTTGTTCATAATGTTCCTGGAGTGTGAAATAACTATGCTAATCTGTTTGTCTAGCATATTGAACTATGACCATTTTTCTTTTCTCTCTTCTTCTTCTCATTTCTTTTCTTCTCACTTTGAGAGGAGACCCGAACTGCCTGCACCTAGCTGTGGGACAATTATGATGTTGATGAAGGTAGTTAGTTATATTATTAGGATAGATAAAGAAATTCAGAATATATCTATCTACTTGTAGTACAAACCATCAGGGTCAGAGGTCATTGAACTCAGTACCACCCAGTCTTTTCCCGACGGTACTCGTTCAAAGTGGTAGGATTATCATGTTCCTTCTAAATCAACTGTATAGTCGTTTACTTGTTTGCTTTGCAGTGTTAAATCCCTCGCTTTTTCATTTACGCGTCAATGATTCATTTGGTATAATAGATGTTCAATGGAAATCACCATAAGGTAAACTAGCTCATTTGCCAGGAGTCCAAATTAAAAAAAAAACAATCTATGCCGTGCATCACGGCACATCTCTAGCGCAACACCGCGCGCGCCAAAAGCCATGTCGCTACGTTGATGTCGTGCGGTTGTTTTAATTTTCGAATGCGGTTGGTCCGGATTGCAGTTGTTTTAGCAGGTTTGTTCTCTTTATTTTGTATCGATGTCCCTTATTTGTGTAAGTGATGCGGAAAGTTGGGGCTGATTGCGAAACTGCCAGGACTACAGATTAAAAAGCATGAAAAAAGTCAAACGGATTTTATTTAAAAGCCGAGCGTTCCGTCCTGTTTAGTCATTTTCATTTAGTTTTTCTCTCGGCCAATGCGCTTGTGTCTAGATTTGAAAGAAAAACATCAACTTTATGGTAAATACAAAAAGATTGCACGACAAAACATACAGTGTAGTTTTCTGTTTGGATGTAACGTAAATTTAAATTATTTTTTTAATCTGTTATATGACATAGTTACGAATATATCATTTTATCATGTTATAATTCTATTTTTAAAAAAGCAGCCTTGGATGAAATTCTTTCGGCCTATACATTATTTACGTATGTAAATTATTATTCTATAAAGACCGCTTGGACTCGAAAATCGTTTAAAACTCACTTAAAAATCAAAAACCAAATAACAAACTTGTAAACTACTTAACTGGTAAGCGTTTGTGTAAACAGCAAGCCAACGGTAACAATGGATTACTTCACGGGGCTTCTAAAATCAATGCGAATCACAGCTAACACGGTCCAGTAAACACGGCCTCTTTAACATACCACTATTAATAACTACAAGAGATCTTTATAAATTGGTCATGTACATTTGTGTAAAGTTAAAAGTAGAAGCGTCCAAGCCAATTTTAACCTTAAGTAGGTAAGAATAGGGTTAGGAATTAATTTAATTGGACGTAACTTGAGTGTTCCCATTTCCATTGTAGTGATTCTTTCAACGCCGTTAATGACATTCAGTTTCGCGCCAACTCTGTTTGAATTTGATTTTGGAATCATTTGTTTCGTATTTGTTTTTAAATCCAGTATAGACTTGATAATTTTTATTCTGCCAATTAGTTTTGTGTTCGCCATTCGATGCAGCGTACCAATCTGCAACGAACATGTTTTTGAAAATCGAAGTAATATTTTATTAAAAACAGCTGATCGAGCGCCATCTTTATCCATATACAATTACGCTTACATTCTCTTTATTTTTTTTCTATCTGTTTATGGTCCTGCCTTTTATGACTTAAAAGATGACAACCACACCTACAGAATATATCAGATAGGTTTATATATTAAGACTAGCTGTGTCCGCGGCCTTGCCCGCATGGAAATTAATACGTCGCAGAGTTTATCCCGCGTAAATCGGAATCGAATAAAAGCAGCCTAAGTTACTCCTTATTATTATTAGCAACTATCTTCCAGTGAAAGTCCCATCAAAATCGGTCCAGCCGTTCCAGAGATTACCCGGAACAAACAGACAGACAGACAACATTTTTAAAAACTGTTGTTTTGGTATATATACTGTGTATGCAAACAGAAACTCAATTGTATTTAGTAGTATAGACATAGATAGGTTTTTCTATGCACCCCCATACGAAATACATTCGTTAGATAAACAAACACTCGTAACACGAAAAGCCGCGAAATTGCCTAATCGTAGCCGCGGGATTAGAATCCGACTTGGATTAATTCGCCTATTAATTGGATTTTACTAAAAACACACCCATTTGTATCGAAACCTGTATAATGTAAACCTTGGTACATTGGTACTTGGTACATAGCTTTTTATGTTAATATCCGGGAAATTAACAGGCGGGCTGAATGACGGTAACAGGTCTTTGACGTCCATGACACTAATGTTAACAATGATGCGTTGTCAACGAAGAAGAAAACGGTGATAAACGAGTTATTATCTCAACTTATATTTCTTTCCCTTGTTACAGAAGACTCGATTAACAATGAAGAAGGCTCAGCCGGTGGGTCTCCGAGACCTCGCAGTCCTCCTCGCGCACCCACGCCTCCTTCCCCCTCACGATCTTCCCCTCGCTCCCCTCGGCTCCACCCAGCGCTCTACCCTCAGCAGCAAGACCCCCAGGACTCCGACCCTGATGTAGACGAAAGCGATGACTTCGACAAGGATGAAAAGAGAGACCCGAACGCTAACCTCGGTAAGAGAAAGAAGAAGACTCGAACTGTCTTCTCAAGATCTCAAGTATTCCAACTCGAGTCCACCTTCGATATGAAAAGATACCTTAGCAGCTCAGAACGGGCTGGACTAGCCGCGAGCCTGCATCTAACCGAAACGCAGGTCAAGATCTGGTTCCAGAACCGCCGTAATAAATGGAAAAGGCAGCTCGCAGCTGAGCTGGAAGCGGCAAACATGGCCCATGCTGCCCAACGATTGGTTCGAGTGCCGATTCTATACCACGAATCGCGACCTACATCGATGCCTCATACACCGCTCCCAATACATCCGCAGTTTGCGAACGACGCAGGAGTGTACTTCCCCCCTCAAGCGCCGCAGCAGCTTCAACCGCTGCCTGCGTCCCCCGTTACGTCTCGGGCGCCGCTGTCCAGTTTAGTGTAGTGTCCGCTTCAAGCCGCTGGAAAATCCAACGCGGCTGACGTACCGTTTTAAATTTGGAACGTGTTCGTGAACTTTTTAAAGTGGCGGGAACTAGTCATGTGAAGTGTCAAAATGCCAAATCGATTAATTCTAGATGTTAATTAAGCTTTAGTGATAATTTTTATTATTTGTTTTTTATTCAATGATGTGTTGAGGTACAAATAACGTACAAAATCGTTGTCGTTCCACGTTTGTATATGACTGTATATAGAGAAATGTTTTAATATCTTCTTGTATTTATTCTGTGCTAAGTATCTACAGATAATTAATTATTGTTGTAAATAGTATAGCGGCAATTCACGGGACTGAGTTGTGAGGCGATGCTTTTGTGAGTTTTGTCATAACGCGTGGCAACATTAAACGTACTTTCTAATTATTTACATAATATAGTTACTTTACACTAGCTGGACCCGGCAGAAGTCGTTCTGCCCGGAAATAGCAAAAGCAATGCCATCTACTAGGTCCAATTATGTTTTCAAACCATCCAGTAACTCATTCAAATACAAAATCGGCATCCAAATCGGTCCAGCTGTTTAGCAGTTAAGTGAGGAGCATACATAATTATGTATTTAGTAAAAAGCGGATATTTTAATATTACATACAGACACTCCAATTTTATTTAGTTATATAGATAAGTCAAAGTGCGTTCTTTAAATCTAAGCTTAGTATTTATAATCATAGGATTTGAATTCCGATTGATACCTATCATTCTCTCAGGTCAGGTATACCTAGTAATTATCTTTGTCAGGCCTAATGACCTATATCACAGGTGACTAATTGCTGACCTGACAAATTTGGTTTATGTTAATCTACCGTCTATTTCGTTAGACATTTTAACAGTAACAAATTATACTTACCCTCTAAATAAATTTACCTTCTGTATCAAAGATATTGTATATTATATTTTTTTATTATATCTAAATAAATAAAATTCTCGTGTCACAGTATTAGTTGCCGTACTCCTCCGAAACGGATTGACCGATTTTTATGAAATTTTATATGTTTAGTCGGTAGTTCTGAGAATAGGTTGTAAACTATTTTTTACACCCCTAAGTGATAAGGCTGGTCGGTCCACCGTAAATATTTTATTTTTGGACATTGTTTTTTACTTTTATTTTTTATGTGGCACTAAAAAGTACATACAACCTTTTTTAAATCATAAACCACCGGCCTCCAATTTTATATATAATAATTTATATGGCAAAACAACGTTTGCGGGGTCAGCTAGTTTTTTTTTTATATTTATAGCCAGCAAAAAGAGACGGGTCACTTAATTGTAAGCGCTCACTGTCGTGTATGTATGTCCGCGAGACCGAAGGCATCACTAATGCGTTGCCAGCCATAGTTATTTCAATGTTAAATCTATTCTATAATAAAAAAAAAAACTGATCGCCGACTGTATTTGGAAAGTATTCCGGAACACCAGAAACTAGACAAATTTTTAGCGGTTTACGCTATGACGTATAAAAATGTATGGTAATGACATTTGCGGAGAGATGTTTGACGTGACAGTACATGTTTCCGAAGCGAATGTCATTATCATACATTTTGAAATTGATGTATAACGAGAACGCTAACCGCTATTTTTGTCTAAGGGCACAGTACTGTTAGATTTAATACATCCTATCCTATCCTAAAAATAACTTTATTTTCGAATGTTGCCATGTCGTATGATAGTATTTCTGTAATGTTGCTAGCCTAATAATGAAAATGCTTAATTTTAAATATTAATGTTATTTATTGATAGTAGTTCAAGGGTCTATGTAAAATGCATTAATTTATATCTATGCTAAGATCAGATAGTAAATAAAAGAATTATGCAGTATATGGTGTTGTTTTTTCCTTATTTTCTGTAAATTCTTTGACCTTTTAAAAATATTTGGAGGTCGCTGATTTTTGTACCCATGGTTACTAGTTACTAGGGGAGCAAGTTTAAAATGTGACCATCGTTAAAATAGAGATAGCAAATGAAGCACCTGCCTCTCTTTTTCTGTGTGTATTAGACAAAAACAAGTACAGAGCCTCTAGACAAAAATCTTAGCGGTAACCGTTCACGCTCACGCTATTTTAAAAATGTATGGAAATGACAGTTCCTGCGGAAAGGTTTTTGGCGTGTTAGCACATCATCTTTCCGCATCGTACGCTAGAAAAGCTTTGCGACATACTTATTTCCACGCGGGCAGAGCCACGGACACAGGTAGTACATAAATATAAAACAATACGAGTTTTGAACAATTACTTATCTCGAAAACAAAGGAGTAGCGAAACCGAGCAGGTTTTTTTACTGTAAAATAATGGTATTGGATAAAATACTCGTTGCTAAATTCTGGGTCCGTGGAGGTTTCTATCGTCAGATATTTCGCGCTTCCTTACGTCGCTTTTTTCAATGAAAAAGTACTCAACGTCGGTACAACACGCTTCAATTCTGTTTTCAGAGTTCCATACTTCCGATGAAGATAAGATCGTTTATACGATAACTCGCGGGGCTGTAAAAAGTCTATTGGTATTCTGTCCGTATCTCACACATGATTTCCTTGTAGGCGTATAAGGTTAAAATTTTGTACGCATATAGGGTTTGATGATCCAATCATCGAAGTAACCAAGATATTCACATTTTTGATTCAAAGGGTATATGAGAAAAATGTGTCAAGTGTGGACATTTTAAATTATAGGGCTCGTTTGGAGAAAATCGCATTTAAAATGCAAAGTTAAAAGTATTAGTTTTTTATATTACAGTATTACGTAATTATCCGAAATTATTAAATCTTATTTTTTTATGAAATACGGTATATAATTACAAATAGTTTATGAAAAAGTATTTTTTCCACAGACTTGTAAGTACACATTAAAGTCAATTCTAGATCCCCTGGGAATCAGAGTTTCAACTCACCGAGCACACAAACGAACAAAACAAATTGAATCATGCAAACATAATTATTTGCCGGTATCCTTGCAGCTGAGTGCCAGTAAACCACACTAAACATAACAGTAATAGGATTATTATACTGGCTAATACCGAAATACTGTGTACACATGATTATACTCTGTCGTATAATTATGTTCCTATACTTCTGTTACAACACTGGTATTATGATTTCTGTTTCCTACAACTTCCACAAGTGTGTGCACTTTACAAGAGGAAAGAACATGTATTTGTTCCGCAACAATAAACAGGGCTTACTGCGATTTATATAATGCTTCCTACTTTTTGGTATCGGGGAGAAATTTTTTGAAGACACCCGAACTCTTTGCGCGGTTTCGGTGATATGGGATTTTTACCCACTAAAACAATCTGGGCGTTTCTCCGGCGCGTATGGAGAGACTCCTATTTCTCCGGTGAACGCATCAGAGAAAGGACAGACTTAGAGATAGTATTACTTAACTACTTATTCCAATTAGCAACACGTGTTACATTCACGTCTCAAGTAGGGGGGAAAGTAGGCTTTTTTTTCACGAGGGGAAATCTTCAAAATGTCCCTAGAGAAAAGAAATCTTAATTTTCAATATACCTCGAAAGTCGACCCAATCCAATTTTTAATTCTATATAAGCTACATTACATACATGCTATACTACATTAAATCTTACATCGCTACACATTACACCTTACATTTTAGGCTACACATTAATTACATTTTAAATAAGCTAAACGTTACACTTCCAGCTACACGTAAACCTGAGCCCACACATTACACCATAAGCCACACAATTGTAGTGTCAACATCCCTCTTGTTCCCAATAGCTCGAACAGTACAAAGCGAAGCTGTTTCGATATTTATAAGTAGTTCCACAATCGCCACCACTGCGTGCTTTATTCTTTCAGTTCGCAGCCATCGCAACAATACCTCGGCTGTGAATAAAGCCACCGAGAATACATTTTATATAGTTTTACTGAACTACACTTCCTTGCATCTATTGTTACTTGTTAGGTAACTTCTAGCTTTTATATTCTTTTGTCGTATATATTCATGTTTTTATTTCATTTAAAAATTCCACCGTAATTACGAGGAGACTCGTTTTTAGCTGTATGTGTCTTTTGCAATAATATGTCTTTCTTGTTTCGTGTTTTAGATATCTTTTTTATTAACTAAACCCAACCTAATTCTATGTCGATTCACTTCGTGTCTTTGAGATTGCAATAATAGTTGTTAACATCAAATTCAAATCAAAATAATATCGTTACAATTATATACTACACGTTTATTGCTTCTATCACTGATGCGGAAAGTGCTTTACCATAGAGAAGAACTAGCGAAAGAAACTCATCAGCATATCTTTCAAAAACAATACATATATCTATTAGGTACAGTCATGTTTTCTTACGCGTAGTCTTCAAAGGGAGTTTTTTCCATTTGTTTTTGACGTCTAAATATTTTAAGTCCTGTGGCAAACATTGCCTAAATATTGTGCTTTTACACTTTCTTTAACATTATCATCGGCAAGTCACGACTCAAGTTAAGTAAGGTTAACTAGAAACTCAAGATATTATCATGTTAATGGATCTCAACGTTACGGAATATTAAATCTAATTAAAATGTTGTTAATAGATTTCTGACATAGTTTGAGATAGTCGAGTCCTAATAAGTTTAACGGCGCGGAGCAAGGGCAGCCATCTTGAAAGATATCTACTTTCTGTTCTGTACAACTTTCTTAAATTGGTACTCGTAACTACAATCTCGGCTTATTGGTACTTAATACCTTAGAGTTACCTTGTGTTCGATGTAAAATTGATAAATAACTTTTCAGTTTTTTTAAAAGACATAATATCGTATTTTTATACTTATAGCTAGCAATCGACCCTATAGTTCTGTAAGTACTATAGTTTGAAAACTATAGCTTAAACAACACAGGTTTCAGGTTCCATTTCCGGTGAAGACGTTTATAAAATGCTAAATGTAAACCGTTTAAAGCAGATAATATAAAGCCTCAATGCTTTGTTCGATTTATTTTGTACTATAACATAATATATTATAGAATATAAAATCAATTGAATAAAGCATTGAGACTTGATACTTTATATAATGACTTATTGTCATATAATGTTTGGTCCTTCGAGCAGTCCAGGAAATTTATTGCAACTACCAACCAGGCGAAATTTGATTAGCCTGTAAGAGCAAGAAAGAAGTAAAAGTTCATACTACTCCGTCTGCGCTTTTTCGCGTACGTTCACGTATTTATATATAGATAAAGAGTTGAAATATACCCTAAACAGGTATTACTACAAGAGGAGGTAAAGAGCTAATATAATTTTCTGCGCGGCCTCATCTGAAGTCGAAACGAGGAGTGTCCATGCCAACCCTCGTCTGTTATCCTCCACGTCTCCACTTCGAACTTATGCGTCAAGCTAAACGATTAAGACGAAGGGATGATTCTCGGACTTAAGATTTTTTTAGAGTTCAATGGTTTTGTTAAAGTAAGTATTTAAATAGCCAACAGGCAACAATTAGAATGTTCCTTTATGTTCTTTATATAAAATTCACTTTAAATTAATTTTTAAATTATAATGGATCTACTCTTTTGTACTTGCAATTTTTGTATAATGGAATCATTAAAGAAATTACACAGATTTAGTATACAGATACAAACATATCGAATACGTAGAGATCTTTTAAAATATCGAACGCGATATTTTTGTCACATTAAACATCGAATAATACACTGAAATACACATAATTGTATTGTATTGTATTGTATAATTACGGTTTACCCTGCTTGATATATATACTTGGTGAAATTGAAGGAGGATAAAGTAGGATAGGTGGACGGCTACGGACCTACATACTATATCTTACGGACGTAAATCGGTTTCAGTATTGTTTGTAAATGTATTTTACATTAAATCCGTTGACTTTTTACAATGATGTAAATTCTAGGTCCATATTTGCCGGTATCTTATTGATCCTTATTACAAAGCGTCCTTAACCCTAATTAATACTCAACACTTATAACGTCAAAGACCTGAAGTAGTATTGTCTCAGCATCATATAACTTGCTATCAACGCTATTTACCTTCCTCTGAAACGGGAAGGTTTATTTTTGTATTCTTCGTATTTCCTCTTGTCTGCTATTTCCTTCCTTCAACTCATTAAGTTCAAGTTCTAAAGAAACGAGCTTAATGTACAGTGAAGCTTGATATTTAAGGTTGTTTATTCATTCATATTTCAATTATTGTGATCATGATTTTACATTAGCCTTTAGACGTCCACTGTTAGACATAGGCCTCCGCTAACTGGCGCCAATCCGACCGGTCCTGGGCCTTCTGAAACCAGCGGATACCCTAATTGT
>DWPQ01001436.1:0-12276 GCA_018251795.1 Perichares adela | reverse complement strand
ATAATTGTCCCATTCCTGGGACATCCCACTCGAGTCTCGTCTCACTCTGAGGGGTTTAAGGGCATAGTACACCATGCTGGTCATGTGCGGATTGGTGGACTTCACACACCTTCGAGAACATTATGTAGAATTTTCCGATGTGCAGGTTTCAGTCACATCACAATGTTTTCCTACACCGAACTAATTTGTAATACGCACAAAAAATTGGTGCGTGCCAGATTCGATCGCACGGCGTTAGGGAGATTATTCCTAGGCTATTTACTGTAGTATCATAAACACAATAAATTGCAGGAGGCACGCTGAGTGCGACTCGTGCTTCCTCCCGTGCGTCCTCGCGGAGTGGCTGCACCTCGGGCACGCTGGAGGACGTCTCGCGACGGGAGTCGAGGCGCGCGGCGTCGCGCGCAGGTGCGGCGCGCTCGGCGGCCATCTTGCTAATCTCGCGCCACCTGAAGGCCGTAAGGGACGGCGGCGCGCACCCGCCCATGTGCGCCGCCAAAGGTGATCCGGATGATGTATGCAGCGCGGCCCCGTACTGCACGACTCGGTGTTCGAGCGGTGGGCGATGCGACCTCCTCTAGTACCCAAACGAATATCTTAAAACTAGGATCGTAAAACAAATACAAATAACGCAAATAAATCGCTAAAAATCATTGCCAAATCAAGGACTATGATTGTAACGAACGATTGTATCGTGCTAATACTACAAGTGGTGTAACTCAAAATCGTTTTTATTTTTAGCTAACGAAAAACTAATCTTCATTACCTCAGAACGAAGAGATGTATGCTTCATGTAATTTATTTTTGTATCTTATTCCAATGCGGTTTTGATGACATAAGCTCTGAATATTGCGTTCGAAATTAAGGATGTCGAATTCGATGTATTTTGAGTTACAACAACGTTACATTATTAGTGCGATATCTATCGTCGTGATTGGCTAATCTGTGGTCAAAGTGTTAATATGAAGGGTATTCGAGGAGCGTCAGCTTGGGTTCGCATGTGTGTACCGACCGTCGCTCGTGTCCGTTAGATGTCGAGTTTTGGTGTTAGCGGCCACGGAGCGACGCTCTGCGACTGCTCAACCGTGTGTCTGCTCCAAATGTGCTAATGTGCGATGACCGTGCTCTTTACTTTGCAAAATGTTCCGTTTTACATTTAAAACTAATTGGAGTAAATTTTCCCTAAATTGATCAACTTATGATACTGTATGATACGGTATCTGTAAACCAAAGCCGATATTATTATTAAATAAGTCTGACCCTTTGCTAACAATCGTTGATAATTAACGTTTCCTCAAATATAATTTCCTAATTTCCATTTTGTTAATCTGATAATTGAATATTTTAGTCAGTATTTTAAATGTCAGTGAAAAACGACAAAACATTTTTCTGTTTACTATCTGCACATTTATTTGAGTCCTAACCCAGTCTTTATAAAAATTAATGCTAACCTATATGTCCAATCATAAAACAATCAAACTACTATAAAGAATGTACACTGTATTGTACTGGATAACCGCTGAATTTTAAACTAAAATTGACAAAACCTCCACGGTACTACTGACTCAGACACCTAAAACTACAGTTTACTGTCCATAGCGCACCTGGAAAAGACACCACACAACTAATACAATTGGAATCAGGTGTATCAAAATTTAAAGAAGAAACGATCGGCGTAAGTTGTCAGTCGCAGGACACTATCCGCTCTTCGCGTGGCGCGAGCAAGATGGCCATGGTTGTTTGTTCCTTCCTTCTCTATCAGTCGGCTTGGTGTCGTTTTGTTTAAGAAACTGAAGATCGAATTAACCTTACACACCTTAATATTTTATCTCAGGTATTATAATTATGTTCAACTTTTACGCTTGTAATGGACAGGATATTTACCAATACATCGATCGGATCAAAGGCATTCACAATGCCTAGTTAATTTACTGCAGATTTGCTCAAACGTTGCGTTGTAAAGCTAATATAGCTTAATGTTTGCTAAAGTTATGCTAAGGTGAGCCAGAGCTTCAGTTTCCGAGCTAAGCACGTCCGCTTCACGCTTCCGTAACTCTGTTCACGTCTGTGTTGGTCTGCATGTCAACGTTTTTTGATCCACGTTGTCTTTTGTACATAAACAGTTACTTGATATTACGCCACAAGGCGTTTTATGTACATTTTGTATTTTATTAAAGAGTGCCATTTAATATATTAACTTTTTATAATATAGCATGTGGAAATATTATACGGGCTGTATATCAGATATGCTATTCGATATTATTAGCTTGGTAGTCTTTTTGTACTTATCATTACTTTATGGCATGTTGCCTATGTATCGTTTATAAAATTTACCTTTAAATTCTTATCAGTACTTAAATTTACTTTCAATTGATTAATATTAATGCTAAACTACTATATATATATATAATTATATAAATTATATTGAAAAATATGTTTTTACACGTTTTTAATTCTAAATCTGCGATATAACATAATTAATAACATTTAATAAACTCGGAAACAACGAAAGCTTCTGCAACTGAAACAAATTCTTATAAAATGTACATATTTTGAAAACCTACAAGCTTGTTTGCACCTGCTATCACGCAAATATTTTGTACATCAGTTTAGGAACAGAATGAACCTACTGATAATATTAGCATCCACCCCAGTATTCTCCATTTTAAAGACTCCAAACTTTTCCAAGTTTGAAGAATTACACTTCCGTCTAATTATCAAGATACACTAACTCTCAAGCACTCCCTAACTAACAAGCATTGGATTATTTTGTTTTACTCTAAGTTACCACAGAATCAAATGATGGTAAAAAGGACCAACATCTCAAGCTTCTATTGAGCACCTTTTCATTTAACTGGAAGACAGGATTATTGCGACAAGAACAAAGTGTAAAAACCAAGCTGAATCTGGAATGTTAACCGCAGGTTCGCGACGTCCAAGTTTAAGCTCGGTGCAGAGCAGCTCGTCGTCCATCAGGAGCTACAGCGCCAAGCGCTGGGAGCGCGAGCGCGAACAGAAGGAGCGGCGACAGATGAGCATGAGGCTCGCGCAGCTGCACGACAAGATGGCGGCGGGTCGCGAGCCCAAACACGCGCCCACGCCTTCCCCGCGCTCGCCCAACAACTCCACCGACGGACTGCTGCCGGCCGTTTGCGAGATTAGAGAAGTAAGTATACGTAGATCACGTAGAATTTGTACATGGAGCATGGAGATGGTAGACGCACAATAACATGACGGCAATTTCAAGCTAAAGCAGCTAACAAACTGAACCGATCCTCTGACATCTGTTTGCGAAACAATGAGCTCAGTAATGGGAGATTGCTGCTACAGATCCATCAGGAGCTTCCAGCAAAAAGATTATTATACTTACAGTAGGCGAGCCTGCCTAAAATATGTCTATCTTAAAAAAAAGACGTAGGCCAATAAGGCGGCCTGTATGTCTCCCTTTTTTTGCCCTTATTTGCAGTTGCACGACAAAGACAAGTGCAGGTCTTCCCTCTCTTTTTATCGTTGAATTAGCTTATTACACGTAACAATACAGAATATATATATATTTTTTATATTTTCAGTTAGTAACAAACCCCGAGCAACAGTTGCAAGGAGTGGACGGTCCGTGCTCCAGCTCTTCGCTTTACTGACAGCCGGCGCGGTCCCTCCTGCGCTCCATGGACTCCCTCTCGGATGGTACTCCGGCCATCGCCTGGATGTAGCCTGGAAACCCACCGTCGGCAACGAATACGTAGCTCGAAACGATATGTCAAAGTCTTAACCAACGGAGCGAGGCTGGTACTATTAGTATAATACTCGTGATGACAGCGGTTTAGATTTGGAATATATCTGTCTCTATATCTTATAAGACAACTATCTATCGTCGTCTCGCTCCGTTCGAAAAGCCAGCTTTGCATATAATGGTATCTGGGTACGGAAGAGTCCCTGAAATTGGGAACGAAGGAGCACTTTAATGTCGCTCCAGCGCAGGGCGGTATACCGCAAGACTTGAAGAGGACAAAACTGCCACATCCAAACATTATCAAGATGTGAAATGTATAATTGGGACTTTCGATCGATCTCTAAAGGGACACGGGACTTTAGATTGTTAGAGTGCGTACATATAGTGTGTTGAAGTCATTTTCAGTTTCAATGAAACAAAATGTGTGACCCCGGAACAAAAACGTCATCGAATTATATTATGGTATTCCATTGCTTCACGAAACGCTTTACAATTGGTAGCTGTACTAACATTATCAAACCTCTTATAGAACTAAACATCCTGTATCTATATGTCTTATGAGAGAAAAAAAATACATACAAAGACAAAATAACTTGCATTGTGACCGTTGAAATTCTATCTCAAATACTCATTTTATTCGATAGTTACAAAACGAATTAAATGGATTTAAGGTGAATAAAGCGCAAAATCGTGCAAATGTGTACATTTAACACAAGAAGCGTTTTTGGCTTCTAGAAAGTTCTAGATAGTCGCCCAGGGGCGCGAAAGTATGCTGCGCGTCAACTAAGAATAGGATCGCCCTGGTGATAGCTTAACGGCATTGTAATGGAAAAAGTCATTATAACAAGTTAACAATTTTTAGTTAGTATATTGATAACTAAATACATGGCTCAACAAAATTGCACCATTTTCTTGGAATAAAATAAAAATAATACGGTTATGAAGTATAACAATACAAAATGGCGTCTCAGTCTCCTATTCTCAGTTGGCAAACATGTAATTGTTTTTAATAAATAGACTGTTTGTTAAAACGACGCTGAAGGCGAATATATATTTGTGTATATTTATAGCTGTACTTAGAGTAAGTCGATGGGATTTCATGTTATTGTCAACTGGTTATAAATAATTAAAATGCGTCAATGTGCAATAAGTAAAGCTAAACCCGTTTTTAGAAGTCGTTAGTGTTTTTTAATAAAGGCATGGTACCTAGGCAAGAACATTGTCACTACACAAACCACCCCGTTGTAGTATTTTTACCATAGACTATATTAGGCAAGCCGTAGGTGGATGTGCGTGTCCAACTAACAGAAAGAGAAGAAAGATCAGAGACCTATACTCGTATTATTCTGATACGCGCAAAAAAAGGGAGACAGAAAGTTTGTTGTCTCTCTTTTTTATTGTCCATTTTAGACTGGCTCGCCCACTAGCATATTTTCTCTATGATATTTACTGACGAATTTTAATTTCACGGAAAAAAATAAATACCTATCCTAATTTTTTCTCTAAGTCTGTTGGGTCAATTTATAATGATATTTCATGATAGAGACAGTACTGTATTAACATGTGAGGTTATAATCTTGATACAAATTGTATAGGGATATTTTTTAATGTTATTACCATCTCGTGCCAACAAAACACCATTTTTGATAAAGTTTTTATTTTATTTTGTGATGTGACAGTGTTGTTATCGAAGTCCAAAGTATTAAATATTTATGTTAATTGTATGTGACCGATTCCAAGTCGTTTCGTAATACATATTTCCGCTGTCTTTTAGTTATACGTGTGTAGATAGATATCTCTCCTCGTCGCATTCTATATAAAACCTTATCGTCGTTAGTCTGTAAACTTTAACTTTGTACATGGTTAAAATTAAATGTAAATTTAAAAATGTTTAAAACGTTAAGTAGGTACAATATACATTATTTGAAATGTTACGTTAAATTTCCATTTATTATTAAGTTCTGTGTCGTTATAGAGTAAAGAGTAATTCTGTTTTAAATAATATAGCAAAAATAAAGTTCGAAAATCAAGACTTGCCTCGAGATTTGTGACTGATTTTTTTAGGAGATATCCGACACTGATAAAATGAGATGGACAGAAAATTAAAATGCGATAACACAATACTCGGCGCGGTAGAATTGTTGACGGGTGATTTTGGGTTAATTTATGAAAATATGAGGTAAATCATTTTAAAAAAGAGAACCTGCATACGTCGTGTATGATTTCACAAAAATATTAGAAGAAGTTAGACTTTCAATTTCGAACAAGGAGTTGGTATACTTCGACATTGTTCTTTAATTATGTTTTCCCCTTGACATGTTACAGAAAGATTGGAAAATGCATTTTATAAATAATAGTATCAGAACTACATCACTATTATAATTATTATGTACCTATAAATTTAATTGGAAACAGAATATCTTTTACAAATTGTATATTTTTGTAAAATTATTATTTGTGTTATAAAATACAATAAGCGTTTCGTATCAGGGAAGTAATAAAAATGATCACGTGTAGAAAATGTTATTAGTGATATAAATAATTTATACGTATGTAGTTTTTAATACGGCTAATTTATATATTGTTATATTTTATCAATGATTATATCTGTATGCGAAGGATTCAGAAACAAAAATCTTGAATAATATTTTTGCTGATTTATCATATAAAATATTTTCAATAATTATAATAACGAAATCAACGCCACTCAATCATTATTAACAATAAGTATTTAAATAAAAATGTCGGCAATTGTTTGAGATATTAACAACGCAAACATTATTAATGTTCCCATTAATCATTTATTCCTAATTATTATTTAAAATGTAGGTCATTGTTACTGATAGATATTTTAAAATTATGTTCGGGTTCAGTGCTTAAAAGTTAAATTAAGTTTTCATGGCCGTTACTATTAATTAAAATTCCGAATAGATGATAGACGCTGTGGTTTAAAATTGTTAGAATTATGTAAAATGTATTGCGGATAAACACTGCGCTACAGACGACCAAACTCAAAAATAATTGACGTAAAGTAATCAACGCCGCATGTTTCGTATGAACGATAGAAATTACTTTTAAATTAAATTACAAAGGCCTAACTTCATAAAGTTATTATACTTCAGTGGGCAAGCCAGTCTGCCTGTGAATGCGAGTGTCCATCTAATAGAAGGAGAGGGAAGACCTGTTCTTGTCTTTGTCTGATAAAGGCAAAAGAAGGGAGACAGACGGAGCATCCCATTTGTTGTTTCCTATTTTGAGATGGACACATTTGCTGGCTGGCTTACATACTCTAATATATCTTCTCTATGCGTAACTTATAGATTCATGGAAAGAATGTCGATACAACAAATTATCACATTTTAACGATCATCGGTATTATTTCTCGATACAATGTATTCGAGAAAAGTTTCGTTCACAAATGAATTATCTGAAATTCTGATTGTATTTTTGTTTCGAAACAAATATTTGTGAATCGATTCGTTCAAACGAAATATGCCATAGCTAAGTAATTTCTAGATGGTATGTGGTATCGCACATCTTCTGAAAATCGTCAATGCGACGTAAACAGGTTTCGGCGGTTTTTTTAATCGAACGAAAAGAAAAAACTGAGTTTGAATGGATATATGTGAATACATACTTGTGTGTCTAGTGTTTTAGATGGTGTGCGATATATATTGAATGAGCTCCCGCCTGCCTTAATATTGAGGACGTAGAGGTAAGACGATGCCTCGGAAACATGCATTCTCACAAACTATTTGTATACAGTGCGTGTGCAAGTATTCGAGCATCGTAAGGAAACGAATGCAAAGTTTGTATCGAGTTTTGTATCAGTACCTAATGTAAATAAATTATATTAAATAGATATTATTTGACAACACTACGTCTATAGTTGAGTTAGCCGGCTAAAGATTGTCCATATATCTCGTAAATAGGGTTGCTAGGAAAATTTCTTCGCGTAAAGTATATAGGAACTAATTACAATAATTCTTAAGGAATATTACAATCATTACTACTATTCTTCTTTGTAATAATTAAGCAGATAATTCTAGAGATGTTTGTCCTAAGGAATCGTTGAAATCTTCTACTCTTCTAGGAAATAATAGAATAATTTAAAAACGGGTGTTCAACTATAGACGTAGTGGAAGTTCGCTTGCTGTAATGTAATGTATCAATTGATTATAAATTGTGTAGTTCTAACTTTTTGATAACAATAAATACAGTTGCGATACAACACATCAAACCATTCGTTGGTGTGAAAAGAATGATTTCTTTTTCCGGCGTCGACATGAGTTATCATACGCCTCCGACATAAGTGTGTATTATGTATAAATTTATTTTACAGAATGCGATAAAAGTATATTTTTAAACAATATTAGAAGTAGCGAACTGGCTTGTAGCCCGCTAGTTAGGTTACTTATGTCCGCGTGAAACGGTAAAGGTCGCCAACAGCAAAATATCCATAGTTAAATAACCACTAACACCTTCTGGGCAACATTAAACAACTACAAATCAAATAACAGTCCTGTTTAAGGTCGATTGCATCACAGATGTGTTGCTTCGCTTTTCAATTTAAATGAATCACTTTATTTGTTGCCCCAACCTTAAGAAAAGCTTTATTGAAGCCTGTTACAAGGAGGTCATTAAAAATTTGGATAGATAGTGAACCCACTCTAGTGTACAAACTGTGTCCATTGTAAAAAATATGATCAACGACAGAGACATTGTATTAAACATATTTATGATATCGTATCACAATGTTTCTTGTGACGTGTACGCAATTCATTGCCTTAAATATTTTATAAACTGTTTTACTTCAACTGTTTATTTCACACAATATTTTATAAGACTAAGTATTTTGTTCAAGCGGTGAAAATGGTTTCCTTCAAAAACCAAAAAGTTAGAACTACATAAAAACAAAGTGTCGGAAGGTCGTGTCGTGTCATAACTTGAATACTATTAAAAGTCTAATAAAAAAAATGAAGTCTCACGCAGTAATACATGATAATAATAGGTTTAGTACATTTGCAGGAGTAGGTACTTTTATATAACAAAGGTACTTTCTTTGTTGAAATTTTAAATTTAGAATAATATACGTGCAATTTAGAAGGCGCGAATGTTGAAACTTTTGAAACGAAAACATTAATGAAAATTGACAGTTATCACATATCAGTACGGGTGAACCCTCTACGTACTTATATAAAACATATCCTTTGTGTTCATTAAATTTGGTACTGAAAGATTTTTAAATACTAGCAATCGGACGAATCAGAATTTAATTTATTAACGATAAAATTGCATATTGATCATAAAAATGTAATTCCGTGGCAACGAAACTAAGACTACAAGGTCACTCAACACTTTATATTGTTTGATTATCTATTTATATATTCACAATAAGATTCAACAAACAAAACAATTTCCAACAAGTAGATTACTATGGTTTTAATACACTCCACATTGTTTGAAGAGAGCCCGGCCCATGGGACGGTTATGACATAACGATGAAGGACGAATCTTGCAAATATAACAATCCAACAATCGAACAGCTTAAATCATACTTCACTTACTTTTCATAAGGAACATACATGAGTTGTATGGCAAATTGTAAAAAATCAGTAGCCCTATTTTAACGTACATCGTGTCTCGCGTTTTACGCAGTTATTTCGTTCCCCCTACTTGCTGTCACGACATTTAAATCGTTATGAATCACGACACGACCGTCGCCGGCGATGTTTGTACGTTAAATTATAATCGTGATAATAGTAACAGTATTAGATACATAATAAGTATATGTTTAAATCATCCGTTGTTTTATATAGCACAAAATTATGAGTAAATTGATTTGAACGTCGACTTTGTTGTGTTGAATGCCAATAAAATAACGATGTGTTTAGTTGTCTTTCTCTGCCCGCTGTCCTCACATACTCGTCACTGGTTCATTTATTCCTTATCAATCAGGCTGAGATCTGTAGCGCACTTAGACTTATCTCAAAGTTAAGTTTCAAACTAATACAGTTTTCGTATTTATAAACACTACTTTTTCTTAGTCTAAGCTTAAGCTGAGTGTCTTGAGTACACTATTTTGGTGAGTAGCGATTATGTTAGCTAATAACTGCACAAAAATAATTGTACATACTGCAAACCAAAACATAGTAAACATACAGTTAAGTCTGAGTGCGGTTTATAGATTTCATCCTCATCCAGAATCATACCATTTTCAAGCCTACGAATTCTAAGTTTTAGAATTCTTTAGTACCTGTAGACAATGTTTCATTGTATTGTATTACGTCGATACGATGCGCTGCACCCCAACCATGCCGTAACCACAACCATAACGTTATCAGTTTGATAAGCACACACACTACTGAACAAGTGCTATTGTACATCTTATCGGAGTTTTTGTTCAGTGTTTGTTATTGATTACCATTATTTATATTTATTGCAGAATAATTTATGTTAATAACCAAATAACAAGCAGACAGGCCACCCGATGGTAAGTCGACACTGACGCGTTGGCCAGATATTTAGCGGGGAATACGCTTATTACTGGTTTTGTTTATTTAAATTTTATTTATTCGAAGTATGTTTTTACAAACACTTTTCGAAAAATCAATTTCTTTTGCCAATTTTGTCAATTTCAAAGCCATCGCTTCTGCAAATCCCTACAATGAGTAGGCCCTAGAAGAAGAAACGACAAGAAACTGCCAGGGAGTATATTTTCCTACTCACAGTTACAAAGAACACTTATGTTATTATTATTCCTTTCCTGTTTTTTGTATAATATACTCATGCCCAGGCATTCTTGTCTGAATAGTAAACTTCAAGATTGTAGTAACCTTTGGTCATGAGAATGCTTTTAACACGATCTTTTAGTTTGTGATATGGCAGTTTCGTGATTTCAGATAGGATTTTATTATATTTTTTTACAAATAAATTAAATTTAGTTTTAAAGAACCCAGTGACCTTCAACAGGAAGGAGCGGGTGCTACAGCCTCGTCAACTGAGTACATCCAAGTCCAATAAGTTTTATTTTATTCGACTCTCAGCTGACCTCTGCTATGTATAATGAACAAGTACCCTGCTGACCGTTGGACGAGGCTAAACCGCCAAGTGCCTTCTGTGCGAGGTCGCTAGACTACGTTAATTGATACTTCCGGGATCTGACTAGTGTTATCTTCATTGAGCCAGCCTTCATATAGGACGAATAAACTTACAATTTAACACCAAATACACTTTTATAGTAACGTTTTTACTGAATTGCAACAAAAAGTAATTATTCCAAACAACCGATAATGTACACAGATGTATTGCGTAGACAAAAAGAATACATCTGACCTTGCGTCAGCCTTCCTACAAGTTACAGATCATAAATAACACGTTAGTAGAAATAAAAAACCTTTATGAATAAATTATTTTGAATTCAAAATTAAAAATAACGTTATAATATTTTTTGAAACACTAAACAATATTTATTTTGCACACGAACTCTCTAAGCGAGTTAAAACGAGAACGTACGCATTCACGTACGCGGTGTTGATACAGTATCGGCTGTTATCAACACCCGTTTATTTTAAGCCACCTGTTACGAAATTAAACATTCAGAAATAAACGTGGGTCCAAATTAAACATTCTTCACGATGCCAAATCTCTACAGATGAGGAAATACTAAAAAGTATGTGAATAATGTTGTGAGTAATTTACGCTCAAAAGTTTTCCATACAATTTTATAAGTTAACCAATCCGACTCAACCGTGAATTTATCTAGAGAACAAATTTTATCTAGAGAATTTCCTTAAAATCTAAATATGTTTACCGTATCATCATGTTTTATATCAATAGCCAACAAAAGATCTTATACGGCAGATAGCAGCGGTCACTGCCGCCTGTGGACGTGCATGACGACTTAATGACAAAAGTATCACCAACGTCAAAATCATAGAATTTATGTATGTCCATTTTCTGTGTCTGTGCATCACGCGGAAAACTACTAAACAGAATTTAAATGATACTTTATGCACATTATGATAAATGCACGTTTATACCTTATAATAAACATTTATTCTCACGTGATAGAAGATGAAAGTTAAAAGCACACGGGGCACTAAAATATCAATAACGAGCATCCGGCCAAGAAAAACCGATCTGCGTTCTCAATCCGCATATTACCGAGTCTACAACGCTACACACTAAACACGTAATAAATTTAATTGAACAGTGAAAAAAACTTTCTAATACACTCATATTATGCTGTCAATGTATTCTGTACAAGTGTACCAATTTTAAGGCAAATGTGACCGTAGAATGTGGAATATGAATTGTAAGAATCCCTTACATAGTTTCAGCTGAACGGTAATAAAAAACACGTACTATTAGACTAATTGATTAACTGTTTTGGTTTCTATATATATCTATACTAATATTTTAGAGAGGAAAGATTTGTAGTGAATATGCTCCGAAACTACTCGACGATTTCAAAATACCTTTTACCGTTAGAAGCCGACACTATCCCTCATGGACATAGGCTACTTTTTATCGCAAAAATGCAC
>DWPQ01001435.1:0-12277 GCA_018251795.1 Perichares adela | reverse complement strand
ATTCTCATGTCATTGTTAGGTGGTTGCCATATTCCACCGAAATGGCTTGACGGATTTTTATGTTATTTTTTATATATTCGGTAGGTCTGAAAATTAGTTGTAAATTATTTTTTATACCCCTAAGTTATTATGGAAGTAGTTTTTAGAATGGGTAATTCTAAAAAAAAAAATATTCCTTGAACTTTTTTTTACTTTTTAAATCCCAAAATTCAAAATACACAATTCTTAATTTTCACTTCTCTATCCTCCTCCAAACTTCCAATTTTTTATATCAAAAGGACATTGGTAGTGTCAACTAGTACTCTATCAAGAAATTTAGAGTTTCCGAAAAATCAATCATTAGTTCATGTGTTAAATAATTTCTTAGATATGTTTAAATTATCCTCTCTACTCCTTACTCAGCTGTTATTTTTCGACAGCGAAACGGGTGTTCTATTATTATTACAAAAGTATAACTAGTTATTACCAAATATTGTTGTTCCATCCACTACAGGCGTGCAGTCGTACCTCCTAACTATTGAGTGGACTCGCTTCCGAAGTTGTGTAACACATCAATGCTCTATACTTAACAGTCTTTAATAATTATTGTATTCTTTATAACTTGAATTGATTACTATTGATTGCTTCTTTAATAAGTTAAAAAGCAAAATAACATGACATGCAAACATAATGCAGCAGACATCATGTTAATTGCTTATAACCAACTTGACGTTGGCGAATTAATTTTCAATAATGTCAAAAACGTATAGGAATCGATTAATATACTCTACCAGTAACAACGTCATCAATTTTAATAGTTTTATTGTTTGTACAATAATTACTGACCTTTAAAATATGTCTATTCGTTGGTTTAATTTATAGTGCTTATCATAGACAACCGATCTCTGTATATTGGTATCTTAAAGAATCGATCTTGCACTGTTAATCTGTTTATTGTTGTCTTCGATAACTATATAGTTTGTAGTGTACATAATTCAATTATACTTTCCAATACTCGAATAAATGATATTAAGCATGTCACTGAAAAAGAATTGGGAAACATACTGTTACCCAATAAATAGAAACTAACCGTTATGGTTAGTAGAGGAGTATGGTTAGTATAGTTAGTGGAGGTTAAAGCATTTTCTTTATTTTTTCCATAACTATTTCAACAAGTCCATTACTATATTGACACATCATGATGCATTTAGTATGGTACCAACTATTGACATAATGATGATTTTGTAACTATATAATGTTTGAGTTTCCTTCCTTAAGGGCCAGATATTCTGTTTCAGCATTCCCTTTTTTTAGTAAACTCGTGTTTCTATTAAACATACTTTAGCAAATGAAATTTATTCTTTAGTAAACCAAGTTTATTGTTTAAATAAATGTGACCGAATTATATTAAACATTGAATAGCTATCATGAAAAACTACTCTATAATATAATAAAATATAAAAAAAAATAAAAAAAAATATGAAGAATTTTTGGATGACGTAGCCAAATTTTTGATTAAGACATTGTACCAAAATTGGCCGTTGAATAACTAAACTCTTAATTTAATTATGCATTCAATCATATAAATTCTATAACATTATCAAATACAAATCATCTCGTGAATCAACAAACTGAACAGCATGGCTCAGTTTTGGGACTAGTTTACGCCACGAAATGATTTGAGGCGTGTTGGTTGAGTCATCCGAACGGAGGCTACGCTTTCATTGTTAGTTACACTTAGTCATGATCGGATGAAAAGACGTAAAGATGTGTAAACGAATCGATTTGATTCAATCGATATTTATTAGTAAACAAAACTGACATTAGATGTTGATAGAAAAAATATCATTTTGCTGTAACCTACTTTGATATTGCCTATAAATGTAAATGATGCAATTTGGAAATTTGTTAATATTGAAGCATTTATGGTAAATGTTTAAGTTAACCAACACTAATTATAAACGGTTAATTAGTAATGTAACTTAGTGTTATTGGATACTTTGCAGCTTGCTTGACGTAAGGTGTGTAAATATTGCGGAAATAGTGTCATCTAACCATTGGAGACATTTCCATATGAATGGATATGCCGTTTCACCATCAATCATTTTGCATGTCTCAGTACTTTTATGCATCACTAACGTACAAACGTTTCGTCTCACGAAGTCCCGAGATTTAATCGATTTCCAGTCTTACTTCCTTATTAATACGAACCACGTCCCGCACCTTCCTCAAATGAGGTAGTTGTGGTTATAACTGATCGATCTATAAGTCGGCCTGAAGCATTTAAGACTTATCTTGAAGGTTCTGTTTATTAATTAACTGTATTTCTGTTATCTGTTCGATGTTATGAACGACTCGGCTCGTAGATCCTTAACTCGCAGTTTGTTGGATAGGTTCCGTTCCGTTATTCTGCCGGTTAAATAATCAAGTTTAGTTACGCCGGCTTTGCGTTCCGCTATAAATGTTGGCTGTATGCCAGTGACACTTAGAAATTAGACTTTCCATCTCGAACTTCAGGGGCAAGCTATACATCGGTGACTTCAAATATTTGAGTTACTGATGTTCATCATTAATGTTCTCTGCAGTGAAAATTTATGGAAAAATTACGTATTCAGTTTGATTATTCTGTTGTTAAATGATTATTGATATGCTGAAATAACTTTATTGTAGAATTTTAGTAATACACAAAATAGCATAATGTGGCTGGAGAAATTGACATCTGCATGAATCGAAACGCCAATTTTTTTGCTTTGACATAATATGTCTGAAACAGACTGATGTTTAGTTAGTCTAGAAAATTAAAGCAATGTTTAATAGGTTTAAAAAGTGACAGGTTAACGAGCTTTGGAGTTCGATGAATCATGTTTCCTCACGCTCTAAATAGGATTTAACAGAAAAACTACCGAATTCACTGCAGTCACGGGGACGATGACAGGCCAACAAGTATCAAATTATATTGTAGCCGGAATTCAGTCACCACAAAACATAGGCCCCTCGTAGGAAGAAGAAAACAATTTGTTAAATTATTTACAATTTTGATCCAACTGCATGTTTACTGCTACAACTATCTTCGTGACGCCAAATGTTAAAGCTTTGAGTACGTGTCATACTTACCGTATCTCATAGATCCTTATCGCACTAGTAACTATTGATTAATTGTTATCCATTTAATGTAATGGAATAATTATTACAATAGATTGTTTTATCTCAAAACATGATTGTTGCAAAAACTGTTAATCGCGACCACTTCATTCCGTGAAGTCGATTTCACAAATATATTATAACAAATCGCAGTATATTATTATTATTACTTTCGAAGTTGGAAGTACTTATATGGAGGTCTTTTACTTGAGATGGATTTCAGGTACTTCAGACACAAGAATTTGGCAATTGTTTAATTGTGTCGTTAATTGACTAGTCATTCCTGAAATCTAAATGAAAATTGTTGGAGAAGTTCCATATCCACACTTTCACTATAGGATGAAAGGCGTACTATAGAAAAATTGTTATCCAGTATTTTCTCGAATCGGTTGGCGAGACGGTGCGCTTGCGCAGCTTGGGCTGCGTGCGAGGACGTCGCATGTCATACCTGTCACACACGAGTGTGTGATTTGTTACTCTAGAACCATCCATATGCTAATAATATACGTAAGTCTGATTTGTATCCCAGTGTGCAAAAATGAGTGTGTACCAGGAAGGTTGAGACCAATGAACCGGAGAATCACCTTATATTATAAGAATAAATTATCATGATGAATTTTAAAAGTGTCTTAGATCCACTAGTTATTGACTTTCAAGGAATAGTTCTATATGAAGATCCAAGTACAAATGTTTTTTATTCATATGGATGTCAAGAATATAGTTAGTTATTCACGTAATAGTTGACACGGTTACATTAATAGTACCTTCATATCTTGTTACAAAATATAAAGCACACACTTTAAATTGTCCTAATCAGATGTTCGGACGCGAAAGTATGTTCATTGTTAGAGACTTAACGGTATGTTAGTTAATGGCCATTTCGTGAGTAGTTAGAAACGAGAAAAAGTAAACGCCGTCCACCCTATCTGCTTTTATATCGTGCGGTGTGAAGGAAAAGTATGACAAATCGCAATTATAACGCAATGCATTTACGGACCGAGCCGAAACTGTAGTGATTCTGTAACAGTAAGTTGCTTATTCTAACTATAAGAACATAATTTAAAGCTACGACAGTAGTCACTTTATATTCCCTAAGATTTAAAGTTATGTTAAAAATAAAAATAAAAAATTTCCTCACTTCTGTTGTTATAGTTGTGATATCATATCTTTCGGCAATCAATAGGGTGGTGTGAGATTTATAACATTTTGAGAAATACAAACTTGCAATCCAGGTTTAGTTGAAAGTCTTAAGTTAAAGTATAAGGGAAAAATGTGTTCTCTGTCAACTAAACGATATACATGCATTGTTGAAACGTTACATTTGGATTGCTAAATACCGAGCACTCCAGTGTACACACTACCAATCGATGTGCTCCTTGATGATAAAGTCGTGTTGAAAATTGTTATTGGGTGTTCCGTGTTTACAAAGTGTTATGCGGTTTGTTAGCGATGCGACGCCGGCGTCACCGCAACGACACTCGAAACGTGATCGAACACTAATAAATATTACACAATACCAACGTTCGATTTGGTGACTTAGAATTTATGACACGATTAATATGTCGTAAGCCGAAAATTGTAAATAAATAACCGGGGCGTAGTATATTACATTTATTTTAAGAAATAAAATTAAAGGGACATCTTTTATAAAATTCTTTGAAAACTATGTAGAACAAGGAACATTTTAAATGAAATTTAATTCTAAGAAAATATTGAAACATGAAAAAGTTCAAGAAAGTTAGTGTCGTGTCGTCCTCATTGTGCGAACGGCTGACGAGTCGTCCGGAAAAAAGACTATCAATTTTCGAACCGTGAAAACGACAATTTGGCAGACGCCGCGGAGTCTGCGCGGGAGCACTTTCTCTGCGCAGGCGCAGACCGACGCGCCGCGCCACAGTCCTTCAGGCGAGCGTGCGCGACGCCCGCACATCGCACTTCCGGAAATTTAAATATATTTCTTTTACGATTCGATCGATATTTCATCTCAGTCGGCTCGCTCGGACGTACGGCGGCAGGCAGATGCATGACTATTACGAATCGATACGTAGACGGCATGAAAATTATACATTCGGTAATTCGAATCAATCGGCTAATACCTCGCGCGGTGTTTCTGATTTTCGCGATCAAGGTTGATAAAGCGGTCGAGTACAACAAATAGTGCGAGATCTGTGTTTTTGGAAACAATTGCATTATCACGTGCTCGTCCATGCCAAGCGCTAACAATGACCGCGATATGTCGCGTTCGGTCTTGACGCGAATGGACTCCAGCCAAGCCATGACGCTGTGGTACACCGATATATTGGTGAGATTTTAAATGCCGTGTTTTATCTGAACACTCGTTAGTTGTCGAATACTCGACGCGTGAAGCTGTAAATATAAGTGCAGCGAACGTTAATCAAACTCTGTTAATTTGATGTATTTTTTCTGTCAAGTTTCGCTCGGCTACACCTCGTGGCTTTTGTTTCGAAAGTGATCTCAACGGTGTAGTTATTATTGTTGATTACAGTGTTGGTATAGGTAATAGCGTCCGTCGAATTTTATAATCGTGACACAACTCTATTGTCCGTTAAAATAATAATGCGCTCCGCGGTGGACGGATAATACCGTAAAACAAAAAAGTTAAAGTGAAATTCAAAGCAATAATTACAATTTGAAACAGTGCAACAAAAATCGCTTGCATAATGCGTCTGCAGTCTCTGGCAATTGTAAGTTGAATTATTTGACCGTTTTCCGCGGATTTATGTGATTTTAACCTCACATCCAACGATAACCTTATTTTCACCTAATGCTAATTTCACGAATAAATCACGTTTTTTTTTTTAGAATAATCCTTTGACTATGTGTTCTTTTGAGTGTGGTTGTCGTAAGCCTTAATATTTAGATTTAGATTGAACTAATAATGTATTAATAACTAATCCAGATCAACTTTCGTTTCTCCGAGCACATTTCAAAATCTTAAAATGATGAGGTCTTTTCTTTAAATCTCAAACATTAAAAGCACCCAAGATCATTGCGAACTCCTGAAATTAGATTTTAATCTAACTTTTTTAAATCTTTTGCAGTTTTGTCTGGGTCACTCTGTACTTTATACTTAATATTCTATTATACTCTATACTTTTTGTACATTCTATTAATTACCTATACAAAAAAGACGTTGTTCATATTAAAATGACTACAAATATTTTATACCTACATATTATCGCTGTTTAATGATACCTAAGACCGCATTTTGTGCAGTTTATTTTTTAATGTTTAATTAATGATTTCACTTTCATGTTCGATGCAGATTATGTACAGTTCATTGCATAATTTTGTCTTTTAGCATAGACAAGACAAGACCTTTATATTTTTTATAAATAATTTTGCACGTGTGTGTTTGTTGTGTTGTATCTTACTTAAATGCAATAGTGTCGTAGTGTGGATCGTCTTTTGTTCGTTTTAATAATTCCAAAGTTTTAAAATCTTTTCGCTGGTAAACCAGTTATTTTAGTATTTGTTTTGTTTTCATTTCGATTCAATTTGTATAAGGATAGGCGTCCTGCGAGTATACAGTGATGCAAGCCCCAATGCTCGTGCAGGGGTGTCACAACATAATGCATCTCTTTGTACGTTTATCGGAAGGCTTAGGCAATTGACCCACAAGTAATACGTTATTACTTGCCAACTGCGGAGCCTTCAATACCACCTAGATATTTATCGGGTCAATGGCTGCGCAGGTGGTATTGAATTTCTTTTGACTTTCTATATAATTATTGTGGATAGCACGCAATACGACGTATTAGATTGCTAGTTCCACCTCGTTACTGCGTTTATGCTTAAGCTTGATGGTTCATTTTACATCGCCATGGAATAGTTATTGGCAATTGAAACTGAAACTATATATTGTGTATAATACTGCTAATACATCTTCATAATTTTTTTTTTTTTAATTTATACACTTTATTGAACACCAGAAAAAAATGAAATACAACAATACATTAAAAAAATGAAATAGAATCTACTTGTTGAAATTCAATTAAACTTGGCAATCATGAAAACCTGGACTACGTTCCCATTACCTTACCTCTATGGATAGTGAACAGCTTGTGTAAGCAGACTTACATAAAATAATTAACTATTTCCCAGTTCGACCGTTGTGAGAAAGGAAAAAGTAAAGGTAGGTCAAGAACGAGACACATTGTCAGCCGACTAAATCTTTTTACAAATATTTAATGCGCCGCACGGGGTAAGTGTGTCAGACGCAATAAATCGTCGATTCTTATCGGCGACCTGTAATTTTAGAGACTATTGAAAGCATGAATGTCTTCTCACATAATCAAGCGCCGATCGATATAGTATCGTATTCACAAATGTAAATTAATAATGTTTAAGTAGCTCGCGTGCGCGAGTTGTTTTGTCAGTTGTACAATATTCTAATCAAGTTGCTTTGACGTTCCTTAGACGGTATCGTACGAAGCGGACGGAACGTGCATAGTTCACTTTTTATCGATAAAAAATGTAGTCCCATTCGTTACAGTACGTAGGCAGCGAAAGAGGCGTCGCGTTACATATCAACGATTTCGTATTCGTTATGGAAGTAGTATGTAAATATTGTTTTTTTTTTTCTTTTTTTGCGCGACGCTGGTGATGCGTGCGGCGCCACTGTCGTTGGACGGCGGCCCAGGAGTTTGTTTACTGAATCTACATTACGATCGTTGAGCCAAAAATGTTGAAATGTATGCTGTAAAAGAATAAATAATCATCTCTTATACCTTCTGTTCTTGAGATTATTTAAATTTCTGTTATATGATTTCTTATGTGTATGATGCTGTTTTTGCATACGATCACTAAAGGCATCTGTAAGTTACACGAACGCTAACAGGACAATATTTAATGATATTGTATATTGTCCCGTTTTCTTTTGTATAATAAAGAAAATATGTATAATAAAAATAAATATATATAAATAATTCGCAACTAACAAAACGGACTCGGTTATAAGAATAGTGAATCTGACCTAAATAGTCAATTTTAGTGACAAAACATAGTACCAACTAATTTCGCAAAGACCCACTCTCTAAAACCCTCCACAGCCCACCGGCACACTCTCGATTTCTATACTAACTGCATCACCGTTATGCTGTTAATATCTATCTACAACAGTAATCGAATCTAGTGTTTATATGTTTAGTAATCAGACGCTTTGAAAGCTCGTTGTTTATCAATTGAAGTATCAGTTATAAGGATTTCATATCGAACTGATTGATCAAGCTGAGTCTACGAGACTTGCGTATGAACCTGGAGGTTAGAAATTACAGTCTTTGACTATTTCCCATTATGGCAATCTGTATTTAAATATGGGTCATTTTTAACATATTTGCAATTAAACCACGCATTGCGGCAATGGCGTACTGGTGTACATAGTTGTAAATATATTGCACGTGAGGTACTTACGCTTATTACTAAAAAACTCACATAAAACTACCACAATCAGTCAGCGACCAAAAACAAGCTTCAATCCATAAGAAATTCTCAAAACATTTTGAAAGCGCAGTTTAAAACCAATAAAATTCGAGTTCGTAACAACGAATACTCCATCGTGCTTTCACCATTAATTAGGATGCTTGTCGAGGAACCAATTACTGCATTATGAGCTCTAAATGCCATTTAACCTACAAACTTAACTTGAGTAGATAGACATACGTAATTGCACTCTCGATTTCTTCTATCACTAGCTAACTAACTTTAGCTCGAGGCAATCTACACAATACAACATTGTTTATTGCATACCAAAAATAATAACAGTAAAAATAATGTTGTTATTACAGGTGGTCTTTACCACCTATCATATAAGAAACAACGAGGAAGAGAATGATGAGACGATGAGATGGAAATGGATGGAAGATGGAAGAATGATGAGATGGAAAAAAGGATGATAGAGACAATAGCATAAGTAAAGGACATTACTATGTTAGTGCGCTTCATCATGTACGACAACATCACGAGAGATCGTAGTCAAGCATTAACTTATTTAATGTAAAAACAAAGGACAATGAGACGTAGGAAGAGTTTTACTAGATACACGTGGATTTGTGATAAAATTCTGATGAAGGAATCAATGTTTATGGAATATTTAAATCGGTAACAAACTCGTCTGTTGTGGAACGTAATAAGTAACTCAATTTATGACTCATTTACTCTTAATAAGAGAGTTGTGAGCGATACAAACTGGACACGTAGCAAAGCCTACGCTTGTCAATCGATTTGTAGCATCAGTGTTGCAAGACAATAATGCATCAACTATGAAACATACCGTTTAGACATGCTCGTATGTGTAATTCCATGTGTGTGAATTTACGCTCACAATGCGTCCCTATTAAGAGTTTCGGCGGGTGGTTTGGATCCAGACTCCATAGATGAAGTGTCTTAAGTTAATGTTCAATTTCCGTGCTCCGTGTATGACACGCATTTAATGCACGGTTCATGTTTATAAAAATCTATTCTAAATCTTGATCAGTGTTGTAGTCACGCGTAACAGTTTAATCAAGACTTTTCACGATTTTCTTGTGTGTGAATTCATGTATAAATGCTTAGACCGCTAAGTTATGCCTAAAATGAAATATGAATAATGGAGTTCTGCCCAAAAAGAAATATGAATCCACAGAGTAATAAAGCTATACGAAGCTAGTCTCCCATATCTGTAGAAACATTTTCTTCGGTCTCCATTTGCACAGTAACCTAGATTCAACGTAACTCTTCATGATTAACGTTCCTGCTGTATCTTCACAATGCAATGCGCTTTTAACGAGAACACAAACACATGTTTCTCTCGTTCCGGGAACTTTCTGGTTGGCCCACCGTGCATTAACCCAATTTCGCTTGCAACTTACGTTAATTATTTCGATGTGTAGCCTTTTTCAGCTAGATAACTAACTGTAAGACCTATGTTTCTATGTTTTGTATTCACTAACGTTAAGAGCCGTTGAAGTCTTACTATCGTAACTTCACCCAGCTTCAAAATTATTACAATTTGTAGGTTAGAACTTCTGTAAGACTCAATGCAGATAACCACAATAATAATACGTCTTGGTTACCTGGCATAAATGAATTGAACTTCATGTACGTTTCTAAATTAGTTTTTTATGGAAAATGTGTTTTTTGACAAGTTCTTTGCATCTCTGTTCCATAAGTTTTTTGGTCATTGTGCTCGGTCAAGTGTTTCGTAGTGATCCTTATTAACTTTATGTTTATTGGCTCGCTTAAGTATGACAACAATATCACGTGGCCAATGTGTCTGTAGTGTAGAACGACAGAATTTATTTTTACATTTACCCAGCGCCGATAAAGAACACTAATTTCGGGGTCGAAATGAGACGCTCCCCCCACTCAGCTAAATAGAGCGTGAGGTGCGGAAAAGCTCGATTTATTTCAAAGGAAACTATTAGTAACAATAAGTGTGTGAATATTTAAGTTGATGACTGTTTGAAATATTTAAATAACTGTTTTCTTATTGCACATGTATGTATGTAAACACGGTACATATACCAAAATATTTTTTTTTATAATTTTTGTCTGTCTGTTTGTTTGTTCCGGCTACTCCGGCTGATAGCTGATAGTATCTAGTCCAAAAAAATTAAAAATACATAATTGATATAATTTTAAAAAACCTCGATAAGGTAGACTTCGGAAAATTTGTTTGAATGACATCATTGATTTGACATTTTTTGTTTAGCGAAGGAACAAAAACACCTGTCGGTGCCGTCGACTCCTGAGTCACGTAGCACAGTTTTTTGACGGCTTTCGACATGCCATCAAGACGCTTGTCTGAATCACGTCGTGTTCTATGCGTTTTGGCGAGATAATACCCGTAATTAGGGGGTGAAAGCCGGTTGTGACGGATCTGTGAGCGCAACGTTTAGTTCAGTCGAAACGCCAAAAGCTTCATATGTAGTTAGTTTATAGTTGTCTTTGGTAGGTATTTAACTCGCAATAATGACGTTAATTTTTGCTATCCATGTAATTCTGGTTGTTTATCATCCGCACTGCTATCCATATTGTATCAAATATTCAGGCTCAGCATTTATTCATATAAACATTATCATTACCAAAACTAGGCCAACACGTCGTGTATATTAAATTTTTCCCTGAATTCATTTCATTCCTCCATAAATCACAAATCCCTCCACTAGCTAATGATACAGGGGTACTAGTATGTAGTACTAACTAAGTCATAATGGAACCTAAACAAATGTAAATTTTTATAGTATCTAATGCGAATTAGGTCATCATGTGTGTGAAGTCTGCCAACCCACACTTGGCCAGCGTGGTAGACTATGGCCTTAAACCATCTCAGTGTGAGAGGAGACCCGAGCCCAGCAGTGGGACTAATGGGTTCTGATGAAATGAAATGAAATATACACTCCAGGACCCGACTCTTTACTTAGGACGATTAAAAAACCTGAATTTTACATTGGGCTTAAACATGAACTGATTTTGCATTGGTTTTGAAATATCATGCGAATAATCATAATTTACACACGCCGATCTTATCGTATCTACATACTCAACACTTGAAGCAAAGTACGTAAGTAAGTAGCGAGGTAATGTAGCTAGCTATAGGTACATATCGTTTTAACTAAATCATACAATTGCAATCGGAACAATCGCCGTAAATTTTCCCCCGTTATCGTAGTACGGACCAACCGTACTGTTTATAAACAGATCCTTATTGTTAGTTCAGCGAGAAACTTTTTACTATGTATTTTAATTACTGTAGCATGATGGCAGTGATATCTTAGTGGTTTGCACACGACGATTTCGGGTTCGAATCCTGAATGCAGCTATAATCTTTCAAAGTTATAAGCGTATAAGAAATTAGCTTTCATCTCCTATTTCAACCCCCTTATAACCCTTTTTTATTTATTTATTTATTAGAATTAAAAAATAGCTTATGTTCTTTGTCAGGCTCTGGACTATATCTATACCAAATTTCATTTAAATCAGTCCATTAGGTTCGGAGACTATTCAATACAAATAAACAAACAATCAAATCTTTCCTCTTTATAATATTAGTACAGATATTATAACTTTGACAACACCGTGTGGAAACGGAGAGTTTCCCATAATATTCTCGAAGTGAAGTTGCCTTCATGTAACCCTCGATATTAGTGGAGACTTG
>DWPQ01001434.1:0-12278 GCA_018251795.1 Perichares adela | reverse complement strand
TTAGTGGATGGATATGAAGATAGATATTCTTTAATATTCCTCTTAAACCGGCGGATGTCATTGTCGAAGAGATCGATCGATTTTGATCGAGTTTGATCTATGTATTACATACAAATTAATAAAATCCAATGTTATTTAGTTGTATACATATTTTTTTATTTTATTTTAAGAGATATTGCAATGTCTGTTTGTAATATTAAAGTAACCGCTTTTTACTAAATTCATATATTTGACATAGTTTTGTATTTGTATGGAGTTTTATCTATGTAACTAAACAAATTTGGAGTGTCCGTTTGTGATAATAAAATAACCCTGCTTTTTACTAAATGCATATGTATGTATACACTGTACTTATAATTTTTTTTTTCTGTTTGGCCCGGCTAATCTCTGTAACGGCTGGACCGATTTAGACAGGACGTTCACTGGAAGATAGCTGATGTAATAAGGAGTAACTTTGGCTTTTTATCTTAGTGTTCCCGCGGGATTCGAATTTATACGGGAAAATCTTTGCGATACTTTAAATTCCACGCGGGCAGGTCTGGGGGGACAGCTAGTAGATAATTCAGTTTTAAATGGTAACATGATAAAGAAATTTTAAATTTAGAGGACAATGACAAGGCTTTACGTTTCCTTCTAGAGAAGAAACGTGTTAGTGATAATTTTAGTCATATAACACTGAAGCGGAGTCAAAGTAATGTTTATTAATTGGAAAACTGTGTTAGATTGAAACTTTAGTCTCAGATAGGTATGTCAAACAACGCTCTGTAAATCCTAGCTTTAGACTGAAGAACCCTTAATACCCAAAAAAATCATAATTCAACTGCTTCGATACATAATACAAACATTAATAACAAGAAGAAAAATATTTCATTTCGTCGCATCTTAATAATCTTAAATCTAAAAGTAAAAATAAAAACAGTACTGCGACTAAAACGGTCTTAACTTAGCTTGCTAGTGCAACGAAACGTGGCTACTGATGTTCAGTGAGGTCCTTTTTTGATATGTTTCGCGAAGTACGGCCAAATGGCGTCTATGACATAAAAAAAACTTTCATTTTACTTTGACTATGATTAAAACAAAAATGTATCTAAAATTAAAAAGTCAATCACAGATTTTGTCTGTGATTCATTCATTCATTTAATTGTCTATGGTTGCAGTGGTGGTGACGTCAGCGCCGTGCAACGAGGCCGAGCTGCAGTTGTACCGCGTGATGCAGCGTGCCAGCCTGCTCGCCTACTACGACACTCTGCTCGAAATGGGTCAGTTGGACAACTCACTGTTTGTTTGATAAACAATGTAAGTCAATTGACAGATGAAATGTTTAGGTACTGCTACTAAGGACCGGAATGGGGGGGGGGGGGTGTTAAGTTAAGTTATTGTTAAGCAGCAAAATACCGAAGTTATTAAATTAGTTGAATTGAATTAATTGTAAATATTTAAAATATTTATTTCAAGAAGTGAAGTAAAGTGACTTATTCGATTCTTTTTAAAATGAACTTAAAATCATTCTACACTACGTATAATATACCAGCATACACCATTTAGTAATATACCAGCAATTGTCTGTAGTATGCGAGAAATGTTGCTTATCGCAAAAACGTGTGATTGTACAAAAAACTATCCGCTCACAGTCGCGTTTAATTTAGGCGAATATGCAAATGATTACGTGACCATTTTGCGAAGGGGCTTCGTAAAAAAAAAACAAAGGAATAAGACCGGCCAAACCCTTCGAGTAATTGTCAGAATTAAAAAGTAAAAATGGAAAAAAACAAATTTGCATGGGACGCCGCCGCGTTTTTTCCCGTATGGAAATATATTTTTTGGTCTCGCTTCTCAGATGATGAGAAAGAGCCTATGAGCTCTTTGTTTGGTGGCTTAATCGCTGTCTGTCTTGGGCTTTGAAGTAATAATAGTGATGAGGATTTTATGATGTAGGGCTGTAGGATTAATTAAACTGTAGTATGAAATTATTGAACCGTAAGCCAACATTAACTTCACATATAATTGGGTCGGTTGATACAATGTTGGTTGGAGTCAAACTTTATTGGTATTCAATTTTAAAATGCAGCCGTTAATGATGCTTTAGGATTGAAAACATAACTTTATTTCTTATACTACTGAAGTAAGACTCTAAGTTAGACTCAGAATCTAATGTGGATCCATCTCTTCCTTCTCAGCGGGCAATGCATGGGTGTCTTGAATGGTCATGTTGGTGACGGTGACGGTCACCCATCAAGGAGGATCGCTTCCTCGTAACGTAGCGACCACTTATCATCATGTAACCTATCTGATCGTTTTATATTAACAAAAAACTAATCCCACAGTACAGTTGCGGTAGCTATTGGTCACCTACGAAACATCTGACCAAGCATGATCTTGCTCAATTTGATAATCAATTATGAATCCTTAAATAGGCAGAAACTGGTAGAATGTGACTTGAAATTAAGTTCAATTTTTTTTTATTTCAATTTGGGTTTAACAAACACTTTTTGAAAGTAAATTTACGCATCGCTTGAGTATTTGAAATCTCCATTTTCAAAATAAACGTGTTCATTTCCAGGCGGCGATGACGTCCAACAACTGTGTGACGCCGGCGAAGAGGAGTTCTTAGAAATCATGGCTCTAGTGGGCATGGCGTCTAAACCCCTACACGTCCGACGACTCCAAAAGGCGCTGCAGGAATGGGTCAACAACCCTGCTCTCTTCCAAATCCCAATCGTTCCAAACATCTGTCCCACCGAGAACCCATTCATTCAATGTAACCAAAGACTCCTAAACATGCCTCCTTCAATACCCACCGTCCTACCTCGAACTGTTGCCTCTCCAGATAACAATAGACCAATGTACAGTCCGTCTCCGGGAGCGCCAGAGAACAGTTGCGGCTCGACCGCCTCAGCACCCAACGCGAGTCCAGTACATAGTCAAGCTACCTTCACCAAAATCATGTTACCTTCATCCCCAGTACCAGCAACTCCTGTCAGTTCAACCGCGAGATCGTTTTCCCCTCAAAGCGCATGTCCCCCAGCGTCTTCCGGCTCCAGTCCGAGTTCCGTCACATCCCCGGTGCAGTTGACTCCGGTCCTTCTAGATGTTCACGTGCAGAAGTTAGCAGCGGCTGCAGAGAAGTTGAGCAAGCACTTGCCGCAGTTGGAGCCGAAACCACAGAACACGAAGAAGAAGATGTGCAAGGACTTGGAGCTGGTGATGATGATGCCGGAGTCTGATCCGAGGAGGATGGAGGAGATACGGAAGTACGCGGCGATCTACGGCAGGTTCGACTGCAAGAGGAAGCCGGAGAAACCGCTAACGTTACATGAGGTATGAAGGTTATACATATGATTTTTCACTTAGATCATCGTGGAGTTACACACATTGTATGATACGGAATAATAATTTCAATTTAGGTATATTGGCATCCAAATATATCTTGAGTACCTTAAGATATCATAATAATGTTTTAAGTTACAATACATAACATAGTAGCGTGAAAACAATTAAATTAGCTTTAAATTGAAAATAGAAAAAAAAAATACTGACAATAGTTTGGTAAATTAAAAAAAACCCTTATCTTAGACGATTTCATTTCAAAAATACGAGTATCATATTTTATCGACCGTGCTGTAACATTAACGCGTGTGTTATCAAAATGTAGTAGGTCCATACATAACATCTCCCTCTTAGAACATCCACATATAAGATTAAGAAATGTAGTACATATTTATTTACATAAACCTCCTTCTTAGAACTATTACATAATAGATTAGGAAATCTTATTAGATGTGATATAAGATTTGCTAATCTTACAACTATTAGATCTTATTAGATGTATCAGATTCACTAATCTTATAGCTGATAGACGAGTTAGTAGCAATAAGATTCGGTAGTCTTCTTGGGTTCGTTTTGGTCTTCTCTAAACTCACGAAAGTACAAAACATAACACCCGTGGTAATACGACTGGGAAACCCTAAATCGTGTACTGCTCATTGACCAGAGCCGACGTAATGGTTCATGCGAACCACCTTCGAACTAGTGTCATGTAGGTTTGGTCCATGGTTCCAGGTTATGGTGAATGAGGCCGCAGCTCAAATGTGCCGCTGTGTACCAGCTCTGCTGACACGACGCGATGAATTGTTTCCGCTCGCCCGTCAGCTGGTGAGGCGAGCTGGCTTGCATTATTCTAAGCATGGGTAAGGATCTATATTTCGCTCATTATCTGATCAAGTTATCGATCTCATATTTGGCTTTATTAGTACCCTTCGGGTTGACCCTTCGGAGTTTGTTGAAGCAAATTGCTTTATGGCAAAAGCGCAGGTATGGAGTTGCTAGTGCTCCAAACGACTGTTCACTCTAGGAACTTTATCCATAAAATGTCCTTCAGTGTCATTCTTCAATTACTTCGTCGTGTTGACGAACAAAACTTATTAAGAATTTACTATGGAGACTTATTCTTACGTAACATTACACGATGAACAACAATCTGATCATCAGATATAAATACAGAAGTAATGGTATGGTATGATAATGGTAAGGAGAAGAAACGGCGAAAGAATTTCCTCAGCACATCTTTTTAATTAATGTAAGGCAATGATTCAAAGGGAGGGTCTAAGCTGAGTGGAACGGGTCGCACACTATGATTTTCAGTTGTCCTAATCATTTATATTTATTGAATATAAAAATTTACATTTGTTTCCAGTCTCCCGCCAACAACGTCAGCAGACGAGCGCGATCGTGATGAGGACGAGACACCGAGCAAACGATCTCGGCAGGTCGCAATAGCACACGTAGACCTAACTGATTAGATAGCTGTCCTAGAGCTGGTGTACGGTCTAACGGGCGGTAGATGTATCTAGCCACATGTCATGACACTAATAATTTCTCACAAGGCAACAAATTAACTAAACATTTGAGCAGATAAACCAATTCTGCTTAAGACAATGGTATTCAGGAGTTAAATTGGGGTTATTTTTATCCTGATAAGCATTTACTACGGGTCTTTTGTACTAACTAATAATGAATCAAATTGGTTTTGACGTAGAAATGCCTAAATTTCAGTGTGAGATAGCGCGAATTATTTAATGAATCCTAAAAAGTAATGTAACGATGAGTGTAAATAAATAAAATAATATAATAGATTTGTAATAAGAAAGTTTAAACAAGATATTTTATATTAGATCCTTTTGTACATAAGTATATTATTAATTTTAAATTAAGTAAGTCCCGGGACCAAAAGTTGTGCCTTGACCAATCCCAAACAGTTTAACTATCGTTTTATATTAATTCTTCCTGGTTTTCATTTTAACCAATTCAAACGTTTTGGACGTTGATATTATACACAACTTTTTCCAATTTATTTATCATTTACTATCATTTGCTGCAGTAAAGGTGAGCATGTCATATCAAACGCTTCAGTAAAATCTTTAATTTGCAATTTCTTACGCTGTAGTATATTTTTTACAAGATATACGGGTATGGCTTCTTCTGACGGTAAGTAGAAACTTAGTTATTTTCAAACCCACGCATCTTCGTGCATGTTTAATTTATATTAAAGCTCCACATAAAGTAGTGTGACAATAATTTAAATGGTGCTTGTTCGTTTTAGATTTAAATTCTGCCTTTATAATTAATAATTTTAATAAAGATGGATTACTAATAAAGTATAATTATCTGTTACTTTTAAAAACAGAAATATTAAATATAATAGAACTGTTGTTAACATTGAGATGTGACTACAGGAAATGGAAGACAATGGCGTCCGAGCCAGTCCTGACACTGCAAGAGCCACTTCAAATCACAGGTTTGTAGGAGTTAATGTAGTTTGTATAATATTAGCAACAGGAATATCAGTATTGCCATGTACAGATACATGGTACCAAGAATCTAAACAAACATGGATCACTGAACTCTTTGCATGCACATAACATAAACCTTTTCTTAGATATAGTCAGGAATTTGTAGGAAAAAAATAATTAAATATATAAAAATCTTAGAAAAGCGAGTGTGCGAATGAGACAGAAAACTGTGATAAGTCTTGACCGTCAAATATATTGACAAAACTTTGACAGAGTGACGTTCAGTTGTAAATATAAAAATTAAAATTAAATTGTTTGTTGACAGTATTTCATAATATAAATAGATAGATTGATATTTTATTCAAGTTATCATTTCTACAAAGAACAGATAATAAATATTAAAACACCATAGAGTATTGACGGCAAGACAATGCGGTATGAGGTTCGTTGAGTCAGGTAGTTACAAGCTATTTTGTACAGCTGGTGGGGCATGAAGACTGAGAGCGACGACGCTGACTCCAGGTGTTCATATTCCAGCAACAGTACTCCGCCACCGGTAAATATTATTTTTGAAATTGTTATTCTCTTTCTCTATGGACTTCTTTGAAACTCTATGAACGTTACTTCGAAAGTAACGCCATCTCTGGAAACTGTTCTGCATTATTTGGTTATGTAGGAAAAAGGTGTCCTCACACCAGTGATAGACCCTCGGTACAAATAGTACTAATGATAATTCCAGTTCAACACACATACATATTAAAACAGGGTTATTATTTACTTTAGTTCACTACTAAATGAGGTTTACAAAGTATTTGTTTATTACAGAGTATTTTTAATAGCCCTGACCGTCTCAAAACTCCTGTTATGTGGTGATTTTTGCTCACTGGGTCGCCATATTTCTTTTTACCTCTACGTGTTTTTGCTACACTGTGTTTTCAAATAAGCGTAAAAGTAGAAACGCCATAAAATTAAATTACCTATCTACAATTAAATAACACGGCACATTTTTATATATAAGTAAATATTTTTCCCAGGATACCGAGGAATCAAGGCCCCAAGTGGTGGCCGCGAGAGGGGACAGAATCATTGCCGTCGCCAACCCCGCGTTACAGCCGCCCCCGCCTCACCCCGCTCGGAATCACTCCAACTGACACATAGCTCCATCTAGCGATAAACTAGTGAACAATAATAGTACTCACTCCGATCGTCAATAATAGATCTATTTATTTATTACCTTCGATGCTTTCACAACTCGAAAACACTTTTCCACTTGCTCATTTGACTGACAACTTCCAACCAACTTCAATTGCTATATTATATTTCAATTTATAAAATTTATCATATAAAAAAACAGCACCTTTAATTGCATATTTTTTGTTGCATTGACTTCTCTGGTGTTCATAGGCGACGGTGACCACTTACCATCGGGTGACTTTTCGTTAAATCCTTAAAACTATAAAAAAAAACATTTCTTTTCCGTCCGTTATTTTTCCAGTGTCCAACATGTTTATCCTTCCTGTTGAACATGTTGTCTGCCAATCCATAGTAACGGCACTATACTCTAACGTGATGGATACTCCCAAACCAATTACATAGAGCTTATATTGAGCTAAAAAGGAAACCTTACTAAGTGGCATAGAGATAACATTGCAAATAAATAAAAAAAAAATTAATTGATGTCACGTTATATCAAACCGATTGTAAATCTCGCTTAAGCATAAAGATCAAGAAACTCGGGACATGTAGAAATTCAAAAAGTACTCGATTGAATTTAATTATATTTGCCTCTTAGTAATGATATCCTTTTAGCGTCAAATTATCACAAATAATTTACATATTATACAGCGCCATCTGTTGATATAAAACGAAAGCTACAAAATAACGACATAGTCTATAGAGTAACAACGCCATCTGTTTTTATGTATAACGAAACTTGTAATTTTAAAATTATTCTTACGAATACTCGATGTAGTAACGGTTGTAATATATGTAGTTAAACATCTAAGTAACTTTAAGAATCAAAGAGCAACGAAAGAAATTACAACATTCCACCAAATAATATAAGTAAAATGTAAATATTTATGTTAGTGTAAGTTAAGGGAAGCCATAATTTGCCTTAGTCATTAAGATAGCGTTCAAATTGGTCAGCTTTCCACTTTAACTCCGATTTCAATCTGTATATTTATGAAGCACTAATACTATACCATATTTTACATAAATAAATACAATACAATATATTGAATCGTTTTGTGATTGTTCTGTATTTTGTATATTAAACAGTAAATACAAAAAAAATGGTTTTTAATTTTTTTCTTCATTTTATCATTGACAAATAGTTTACAAAGTAGATTTTCTTTACATTTTGAATATGTTTTAGAAATATTTCAACCGCTAAGCCATCACTGTTTTTACGTTTTATTATACATATTATGGTGATTATAGTTTCAAACTAGCTGTGCCCGAGGCTCTGCCTGCGTGGAAATCAGTATGTCGCAAAGGTTTTCCCGCGTAAATTCGAATCTCGCGGGAATTCTAAGATATAAAGTAGCCTAAGTGACTCCTTAATACATTAGCTATCTTCCAGTGAAATTCCCGTCTAAATCGGTCCAGCTGTTCCAGAGATTAGCCCGAACAAACAGACATACCAAAATTGTAAAAAAAATATTTTGGGCTATGTACCGTGTATACATATGTATTTATTAAAAGTAGTTATTTTAATATTACAAACAGACACTCCTATTTTGTCTTTTTGTATGATATACGTAATGGCGGTTCATGGCGAAGCACTTACATAAGCCATTAAAGTAAACTTATGTGATATGTACACAAACGACACTATTGTAAATATGGATAATAGGAAGCTGAGTGGATTTGACACAACAATAAACACATTAGCAATCAAATATAGCAATCAAATAACATAATTCGAAGCTGGATAACTCCGAATCAAATTTAATCGAAGGATGTATAAAGAACTTTATGGGCAGGTTTGTTGTTTGTTAGTCATTTTGCTGTTAGCCTTAGCTGCCTTTATGGCTTCACGACCAGAGAGGCGAGCTTGGAATACTCAGCCAGAGAACAGGAACTAGCGAAGAGGTGGTAAAACCTCTTCCAAAGGTGTTCAAACAATTCTGAACATATAGTGTAAACCTGTTATATCTGTAGTAATTTTTATCTATATTGTGTAATTTGTCTATGTTCAAATAAATTACTTCCGCCCTATCCCTTCCGGCGTGGGTGCGAGGACTTTTGTATAACAACTAACACCTAAGTAACAATCGTGTCAATAAAGTCTCTCATAAAATAAATTCCTTGCAAAAGGTTTGCGAGAATCCTGAGGTCACCCCCTGGGGTCCCAGGGTAGGGAGTTGCATTGGCGATTGTGGTGGACAGTCGAGGATAATGATTAGTGTTAATACCAAAGGCTTGAGTGGCTACTTAGGTAGCATCAGATGGCCTGTCAACTTTTTCACCAAAGCTTCAGAATAAAGGGTCTTCAGAAAAGAGTATATTGAGAAATTTATAGACAAGGTCCGAGGCTCACACGAAATCGCTACCACGTTTAGTGTAAACTAAACTATTATCTGACACATTACAGACTAGTGGACACTTCAGATCTTGTTCTGTCCAGAAAAGAAGTTGCTAGGACAATGTTTTTGTAGAATGTTCTTTTATATCTCACTACCTTTCATCCCCTATTTCAACCTCTTACAACCCTTTTTTGGAATTATAAAATATATATGTTCTTTCTCAGGCTTTAGACTATCTCTAAACATTTCATTTAAATCGGTCTAATAGATTCGGAGCCTATTCAGTACAAAGAAACAAACAAATCTTTCCTCTTTGTGATATTAGTATAGAAGAATAGATAAGGTTGAGCTAGCGTACGTCATGTAAAGGTTCAGGAAGCCAATTTTCGGCGACCATTACGTAAAACAATTATTGAAAATAATAACAAAAAAAATGGGAAAAATGTTATTTTAATTCCAAGATCTTCAAATATCTATATGAAAGTCAGTTGATGATGGGGGAGTCTTCAACTGCAGTAACCCCACATAACACCTCGGGGAGGAGGAGGGAGGGACTGAAAAACAGCGCTGCGCGGGCTGGCTCCGTGTCAGCAATAGCTGAGTCCATCCCTATTGCCCCATTTAGGTTAAGTGTACTGTTTTTGTAATTATTGTTAGGTAAATTGGCAATAAATACATTATTATTATAATTAAATTTCATCACAACCGGTCACACACAAACAGAGTTACTTTTGCATTTATAAGTATGGATATGAATTACAGATGTAATATCGAATTAACATATATATTGGTTTTATGATCAGTTCTATTATTGTGACACTGATACTGATGATTTATGAGTTTAATTAACCATGTGTGAGTTTGAAAAACAGAGCGTCCGGTCAATTTAAGTTATTTTTTACCCCCATCAATAAATGAGGAGGGTAAATCACAATGTTAGATGGAAAGTGGCTTAATTTAAAATTAGCTTATTAGAAAATTGGAAAATTTGAGTTTATTCTGACGTAGACACCTGTAGGTGTTTTAGCATTATACATTATCTTTATCGTAGATTATAATTATCTTTTCGATGTAACGAGCTAGTTATAAAATTCAGCTTTTGTAATGGTTTTAAAGCTGGTCAAATTATATTAACAAGTTGTAACAAGGATATTTTTAATTGCATCCCTATATCTCGCATAATGCGGTGTTTAACTTACTTGTACATATCGCAATACGAGAATTAAAGTCAATCAATTAGTTAATTACAATTAATTACTGGAATTAAATAACTAACGAATAAGTTTTTAAGCGGGGAAATAATAAATTCACCACAGTTTACAAAATACTGCTACAGACTACATTTTGTCAGCTAAAAGTTTTACCGCAGGTCGATCCTAGTGTAAGAACCCGGGATTAACTCCCAATTTGTTGTTTTTGATATCACTAATGCTATCTTTATTAGGCAGCAACGAGTCAGCGATACTTTTGCTGTTATCGACGTTTAAAGGCGACATTTACCATCAGTCGGTTCCTCTGCTCATTTGTTGGTTTTTCACATATTATAATACAAGTATGTATAATTTGTTTACGTGGATGTTTACAACTGGTTTAATGGCTGCTACATCCGTGAACTGACATGTAAATAGCTATGTACATAGCACTATTTAACCATCTACCTAGAAGTCATTAGTTGGGAAATAGTTACATCGTTTTTATTTGCTAACGTAAGGTGTCGCTCGGAGATGACTCGTTGGATAAACATTATGAAATGATGTCTCAATTTCCCGGAACTTAGTGCTTTATTTTGTACATCTATTTTAATTAACCTCGTGTTTAGAAGTTTGTTTGTGATGGACATTCAGCTGTTGGCCCTAGCGACCTTTACAGCTTCACGCTGACAGAAAGGCGAGCATGAAATGCTCAGCTAGAAAAGAACTTAAACTAGCGAAGAGGGGATGAAACCTTTTCGGGAAATAGGTGTTGCGAGCGTCTTAAGGGCACCCGGTGGGGTTCGAACCTTGAGATAAGAAGCGCGGTTTATAGATTTCACTCTTAGTGTTATGTCTGAAATATTTCTACTTCGTTTGCAGAATCGAAATGACATAAGCATGTGGACCCTCCACTGCCGTATTGACTGGTAATGAGTTGAATACCTACTGTTGGAGGTCAATGAACTCGGTATTACAGTTTAATACATGCTCATTGATAGTGGTAGCTATTTTTATCCTACCTATTCCTTCTAGAAGGAGGGTGGTACGGCAAACAGGGTTACTAGAGTCATCTGTGAAATATTTCGACATGTTTCGGTCACTATGTCGGAAAGACGGATCTTCCGCTTACTACTTAGTCGTCAACGCGTTTGTGAAACTGACCATCAAGCGGCCCGTCTATTCGTTTTGCCTAATAACACAAATAAAGTCACTGATACGAATTGATGCAGCGGTATTACGCATTCTTGTCGGAATATCATGAAAATGTTTAGTAAATAGGTACATTACTGCGTTTCTTTGCTTAGTACATATAACTCAACCCTTTTGTCCCACTGCTAGTGTTCTCTCATTTTAAATGGTCTACAGTTTCGACCACGCCAGCCCAACACATTGGCTAAGTTCGCCCACCTTCGAGAACATTATGAAGAACTATTAGATATGTTGGTTCACTCACTATGTTTAGCACGCAAGTGCCAATCAATTTGCACTTGCGTGCTATACATACGCATATAACCTTTGAAAAATTAGACGTGTACTATTCGAAATCAAGATGCAATGTTTGGGAATCAAACTATATCAGCTATCGTACTTGAAATGCAAACATACGGAAGAAATTATCGAACGCCTTCGTCATGTATGAAAGTGTGAAACATTGTATAGTATGACCCAGTTGAGGGCTATCTTGCGGTATTCGTATCAGTTCGAAACCGAGTGTGCCTATAACTCAGAAGGGATACATTAGTCAACGAAACGCAAGTGAGAGGTCA
>DWPQ01001433.1:0-12278 GCA_018251795.1 Perichares adela | reverse complement strand
TTTTGATAAGCTAAGACTAAGTGATATTTGCAAGACTAACTCTTGAAATAATGTTCAACTTATTTTATAGGTTTCAGAGTTGGTAAAACTGGTGGCTCATTTATGGGTAGATTTGTATAAATACATAATAAAATTTTATCACAATTTCTTGATCTGCCCTATTAGAAATTTAAAGCTTGTGTTTAAAAAAACGTTATTATTGTTTGAATTGAATGAATTTTTAATCCACAGCATGCAATAAACAGTATAAATATAGCTATAAGTGTAGTCTGTAACTGTGAGTAGGAAAATATACTCCATGGCAGCTTCTTGCCACTTCTTCTAGGGTGTACTCAACATAAGGATTTGTAGAAGCCATGACATTGATTGACTTTCGAAGTATTGTTTGTCTAAGCCAACTTATTGTATTTTATATATTTGGCATGCTGGTCGGTTGCAGCCACAGGAAGATGAAATACAAGAAAAATGTGACAATGTAAGAACTACTCAATGTTTACCTGCATATATAGTGACAAGTCTAATTGAGAAAGGAGTGTTAACACAAAGGGATGATGCACTTGACATTGTGGACCGAAGTGTCAAAACATTTTCTCTGGAGACTCCGTGTGGGAGCAAAATAGTTATGGAACTGGTTGAAGAGGATCCTTTTGTAAGGAATTTTTAATCAATTTATTTTTAAATAATCAATTAACTGATTAGATGTCTATTAATATTTAGAATACAAATAATTATGATCATATAATAATTATTGTATTTAATATTTCATTAACATAATCTGATATAATACTGTGTTATCTATACAATGGATTCAGTATGTGTGTCTATGGTATCTCTATGGTACTTTATTGTTTGTTGATATTTTAGATGTCTGCAGAAGGGTGCACCAAGTCATCACATCCTAAAATATCGGAACCAAACGTGAAGAGTGAGTGAGTGTTGAACAGTACACAAATGTACATAAAAAAACACGATTACACAGCAAAAAGACAAATATAAACAGATATCAAAGAGATAAGCAACAGGTAACATACAGATATAGGGTATATACATATAGTATTTTTACAGATCTGTACAAAATTAATGGGCACATGCTGCAGATTACAAATATATCTTCATCACCATAACTGTCCCACTTCTGGCTCAGTGATTGGTTAAGCTTACACCCCATTGGCCAACTGTCTCGAAAGCATTTTATACCACTGTCAGATGTTATGCCAGTTTGCTCACATTGTCTTCCCTAACCAAATTGTAATATGGCTCAGGGTTTGAAAATTACCTGTTTTGGAATTTTAAGGGTAGGATACAATACATATGTTTATGCACATATACGATACCTTTGTTATCTTCCATTTACACATACAAATGAGTACACCATTACTTTTAGTGTACTGTGTAACGGTGTGTGTGCGTGTGCTTGTATGTAGTGGGGAGTGTTGCGGTGTGTGCGGCGCGCGGTTCAGGTCGCGTGCGGCGCTGGCACGACACGTGCGCGTCCACTCCGGTGAGAAGCCGTTCGCGTGTCGTGCGTGCGGCCGACGGTTCGCGCAGCGCGAGGTGCTGCGCCGTCACCAGCTGCTGCACTCCGGTATGACACTTGTCAGCACTCGTCACTAATCCTGTGCTTCCGACGAAGGGGCCGAGGTTTCATTCCTGGCCGGAGCAAACATTTTTATCCGTGGCCTTAGAATATCATATTTACTTCCTACCACTGCGCAGGTTAGACGCTCGTCGATAACCTTTATAAACTCGGGACTAGAATAAATAACGGAAATCTCTCAAATGTGCAAAATTCTTAACGACGTTTTCAAACACCAAAAGTTACTAGTAATCAATGACAAATACTCGCATAATTATAAACTGTGATAGGCGTGGAAAACATTTGTATTTGACAATCGGTCAGTTTACAGTCACCTGTAAAATAATGAACTGTGTATATAGAGAAGCTGCCGTACCAGTGCCCGCGCTGCCCCAAGGCGTACACACAGCGCGGCGCGCTCGAGGCGCACGCGCGCACGCACACGCCGTCCGCCGCGCGCTCCTTCGTGCTGCACCGGTGCACTCGCTGCCCCAAGGTGTTCCTGTACCCCTCAGGTCACTCACACTATTTAATACTTCAAAGTGGATACTAAGTAAATGTCAAACAGAACAACACAATTACGGTTACCGGTAGATGAGGCGAGGCTATTAAAATCTCAAACCTTTAATTTTCAATAATCAAAATCGTACATTATAATTTTATCTATTGAGTTTTGGTATGTTGTAACGGTCGTAATGTTGTAACGGTCTCCAGGCCTGAGCCGCCACATGAGCGTGCATCAGGGACGAGATTACCCGTGCGACGAGTGCTCGCGAACGTTCAACGACAAGAGCTCGCTGCAGAGACACCGGCGGGCGCACCAGCGGCGCGCGAGGTGACCGCCCCCACCAGCTCGGCTAGATATTATACTAGGAGAGCCACATGGCCGCCTGGGAGTGCGACTGTCCAGCTAATTAAAAGGAGAGATAGGTACTTGTCTTTGACCTTGACCAGAAGGGGCAATTCATGCGCGCAGTAGCGAGGTCCTAAGCCAATACAACGCGTCCATAAGCTCAGAGACACTTAGCTGCGTCCAGTTAACGCGCGACCTCCAGAGCGAGTGCCCGTGTCAAGGGAAATGAAGCGCCGAAGTTTCGAGTGTTGATACGCTCCTTTTGGGTGTGCATCTGGATTGAGGGCCCGATTTTTTTTTCTTGACGGAGCGAGTTGAAATTTACAGAGGATTTAGTTACGTGAATTAAAAGTGTTATGGGTAAATGTTTTGGGCCCTCAGTTCAGATGCCTACAGAAAGTGGCACGGTATAAATCTCAAGAAAAAAATAGGCCCTCAATCCAGATGCACACTCCTTTTGGACGCGTTGCGCGTTATACGCACGAGAGATTCGTTCCCTCCGGACAAAGCGTTTGTCTTGTATGCGTAAATAAAGAGACTCCTGTGGCCGCTCATTTGCTGTCTTTATTTTTACGATGGACATACTGTGATTGACCCACTTGTATATGATGTATATACAAGTGGGTCAATTTTGCACATCTGGAATATGATGTATTTGGTGTATATGGAGTATGGATGTATATAGAGTACGATGTATTTTTGTGTTATATTTTGTTAAGGCTTTTTGTAGCGACTAATATGTCGATGTGATTCCATGAAATCTGAATTTCTCTAGTCTTTTGAACTTTTTATGGTAATATTGTAAAAATAAAACTTAGCTTATTGACCAAGTTAAATGTAAATACAATAAATAATGTAATCTATGTTATATTTTGTATCAAAATAAACATTCTGAAGCGGCAAATGAAAGTCAACTCGTGTTTACTTAAACATTTTATTGGAAAAAAATTTCATCCTAGACTGAAAGGCAACATGGTATTGTATAATTTTAGAAATTAATGACAAGATAAAACGTTCAATACTCTGTGGGCTTCGGGACATGCGACGGATGGCACTTATGTTTACACAAAACACGTACTAATTATTGCAACTATTATTCACTTTTTCTCAATTTCCTCACAAGAAACAAAGTAAACGCCACCGCATTGTAACTTATGGAATGCCTTTTACTCACTTACAAATTAACATTATACACATCCTTTAAGCATACTATTAAATAGTTCAGTAGCTATTTAGAATTTTGTTCAGAGGAGGGTTCCAAAGTAGCAGGAGCAGGAGGTCGTCTCCTACACATCAAATACGAATGAATACAAAAATAAATAAGGGCCGCGTCGCCCGGCCCCAATAAACGTGCCCAAAAATACTGGTGTTTGACACTCATCTGTACTACACAATACACATACACGACGGCCCGATACAATACACGATCACGATCCGAACACCAATTTAACAGTAATTATCGATCGAACGAGCACGCAGCTTTAGACAATGACTCACAGGACGCTCCCACTAATATAACGTAGTTACCGAATAAAATCCAAAATAGCTTATAAATAATTATAATAATAAAAACAATAATGTGCGCCTCGACGATCGACCCTCGCCGGTCGCGCGGCGTGCATCCTCCACTACGATGTATACATATTCGGTTATTATAGCACATTATACTCTAAAATAAAATTACTATTAAGTAATAATCAATATTTACACTTGCAGTCCCGACGGACTCGCTCTCGACACTCGCAAGCACCCTCCGACTTCGCCCCGGCGACGTCGCGGCGGGCGGTCCCCGGTGACCCGCTGGCCCGGCGGCCCGGCCCCGGGGCCCGTCCGCCGTCCGCTTCACCCACACTCGCGGTTAAAACCTTTACCCATAAACACTACCGTTGTATAACTATCCTTAGCTTACATTGTCTGTAATGACATTTGAAGGCCATCGGCGACTTTAGGGGCCGCCAGTATGATTCAATCGCGACTTGGGGCTGACATTTCGACGAAACAATCGCTAATAATATCATGTACGTGCGGTACTCGGACAGGACGGGTATCGCCGGTGTCTGCGGACACGTCGCCACCCCCAAGCCGCCCCTCACAGTGGATATGCTTTGTGCATTTAAATGACACATTTCTATGAAATAATTTCACATGATTACATTGTTGCGAGTTACATATAAATAGACATTCAGTAGCCATATTCAAAATACGTTTCAAAAATGTATATAACGGTACAGATTTCTTACACGATTCAAAATGGATATACTTAGATATAGTCAAGAATTGAAAGGTCCTACGACTTGAGCGGAAATGAATACCTTTCTGTGTCCCACGACACCTCGCGGCGCCGCTCCAGTGAATAGGTTTGGAAGCCGTCTTCGCATAGCGGGATCCGGCGACAACAGGTCGACTAAGGTAAGGTACAATCATTTTGTGACCGACTTTAAGTGTTAAAACACACCTCTTATTGTTGCATAACAGAAATATCAAATTAGTATATAGTAGGTGTGACCCTCGAGGACGGAACATGTCGGCGACCGTTGTCCGGTGGAGCCGTTCACTGGAGCGCCGCGCCCACGCGCTGTTCCGGCAGGCACGCTACACTCGCCTGGTTGTCGCCTCTGTCGTTCATAAATGCGTGCCGTTCGTCCCCCGAGTCGACTCATCGCCCAACTCTCATTTCGACAATTTGTAACTAACTATTTTAAAGTTGTTAAAACCAACTTAATATAGTATGAAGAATAATTCTCAAAAAAAAATTTGAAACATAAAAAACTCTATCCGCGCAAATTGTTTACCAGTTTCTCGTAGATGCGGTCGTTAACGGCTGGTGCGACAGGGACGGCGCTCTACAAAGCCGGACCTGTCCGATAGTTGTACACTCCAACCTCAACGTGTACAGGCTACATTTACAATGTAACGTGTATTTACAATCGACATAATAACATCCGCGACGATTTAATATTAAAATCATCCGATAGTTTACACAACTAAATGTTAACACCGTACACTGACAACACTATAGACCGTAGACCCTGGTCGGAGAGGCCACACGTCGACGCTAACAACAACTTTTTCTTTTTAGATGCATCGTCAACATTTTTCCTTACATTTTCGAGATGGATCGCAAATCAAAAAGCATAACTGGCGAAAGTAGATTGAAAAATTTGCCGCCACAGACAGCGAAACAAAAAACAGTATAATTTGAGAGTCCATAGTATTATCTGTGTACGAGGCGTGATACAGCAGAGGCGACGTGTCGACGTGCGGTCGTGCGGGCGGCGGCGGGCGGCGCGCGGCCCCTACATGTTCTCGAACTGGTCGACGCGGCGCTTGGTGTTCCCCTTGCGGATCTCGCGCAGCGTCTTGTACTTGTCGCGGCCCTGGCGGACGTTCTCGCGGTGGATCTTGTCCATGGCGGTCTCCTTGGTCTCGTCGCGAGACTGCGCCAGGTCTTGTTTCAACGCCTGTGACAAAATTATATATTCTACTAGCTGACCCGGCCAACGTTGTTTCGCCATATAAAAGTTGGCGTAAAAAAGTAGGGGTTGGTGATAAAAAGTTGACAATTGGGGGTTATACGTATTTTTTGGTGCCACATCCTAAAAAAATTGTCCGTAAAATAAAAATAATTATGTTGGGCCTGGGCCCCCCTTATTATAACTTAGGGGTATAAAAATAGTTTCCAACCTATTCTCAGACCTCCCGAATATACCTATAAAGTTTCATAATAATCGGTCAATACGTTTCGAAGGAGTATGGCAACTAACACTGTGACACGAGAATTTTATATATATAGATAGTCACGTTTTACATTGATTTGTACAAGTCCTACGGTCCCCACTCCAACAGTATCTTGTTGAGTCTCGTTGCAGTTTTTCTAAATCACTATCGACATTACATGATTATGAATTTGTACAACTTCCAAGCAGTTAGTGACGCAAGCTCCTCAAACTTAAGATCTGTCTTTGCCAAAATCTTATTTAATTTCTTCAGAAGATTATTGTCAACTATCTTTAGTTGTTCACAAATTTTATACGGAGTATTACTTTAATTGAATTGGTGTGTCTCTGCAATACGACTAGTGTAATTAATCTGCATTAGCAGATCGTATGAGACCGCTCATTGGGCTATATGACTACGTGAACGACGACGTCGGTAGCGTCCGGTCCGTACCTTGAGCTGGTTGTGGAGCCGTTCGCTGCGCTCGGCGAGCGTGCGCCGGTCGGCCAGCGGGTCCACGAGGTCGTCGGGTCCGCGCGCCAGCTCGCCGCCGCCGGAGTCGCTGGCGCCGTCGGAGCCCTCGCCCTCGCCACCCTCGCCCCCTTCGCCGCCGTCCCCCTCTCCGCTCTCCTCGCGCTCCGCCAGGTGGTGGTGTTGCGGGGTGGTGGCCGCTGCGAGCAGCGCCGCTGCCTCGTCCTGCAATCGGTACCGATGTTGTTCAATTACATTGTTATTACATAAATACAGATAGTGAAATCAATCAACAATCCTCATAATCCTCTCACTGCTGCTTGAACAGGTTTAGGCAATAGTCACTGGTCAAGCGCGGATAACCAGAAGCAAAATATATTTTAAAGTGGTTAATCACCTGTCTGTCCGCGTGACGCTCTAAGGGCCGCTAGGGCCAACAACAAAATGTCTATCAGAAACCCTCTTTCTACAATCAATCGTAAAATGAATTGATGTGTTTCTTGCTGTATGTTTGACGTTGCGTGTGTGTGTGTGTGTGTGTGTGTATGTGTGTATGTGTGTGTGTGCATGTGTATGTGTGTGCATATGTACGTGTGCATTACGGACCTGCTTGCGGCGCGCCTGCTCGACCTCCTCCTGCAGACGGCGCGTCTCCCCGTCCTTGAGCTCTACCTCCTGCTGGATGCGGGACACCTCCTCCTGCTTGGCCAGGATCTCCTCCTCCAGTTTCGCGCGCTCCACCGCCTCCATATTCTGTTTACAAAACAATAACCTTTTAAGTCGCTACCAACAAGAGTAATTATTTAATCATGGATGACAATGAACTCTGATCAGATTGCACCTTCTGATACTGGACAAAAGCTCTTTAAACCGACTACTTCAGACGTGCCATATTTCTACAATAAAAAAGTTTCACGCATTTTAGTTACAGTAACAAACCCAGTAAATTTTTAATATTCAAACTAGGTGTATGCTGTAGTCCATACCTTGGTCTCCTCGAGGCGCTGCATCATCGCCTGCAGCTCGTTCTGGCGCTGCTCCAGCTCCTCCTTGGCGGCCTGCAGCTGCAGCAGCTGCTCCTCCAGCCGCCGAATCATGTCCTGAGCCTCCAGCAGGTTCGCCTGAACACGCCATATTTCACTTGTAAGCCAACACATACTAATTTACAACTGTATAACTTATTGCAGCGAGCTCCCAGGTACATACCAAACTAACTAAGATTTCTTAGTGATATTAAGTTATTTATACTCGTAACAGAAAAAATACGTGGCTGTATATACACCCACACCATGTGTATTAATTACTTGCGTTGCCAACAGTTATCTGTCGAACTTGTGACCGGAGCCATCATTTCAATGTTTTATAAAGCAAACGTAATGGGGCCGTCGTTATCATAACGATAAACCGATGAAAAAAATAATTTGAGCCTCAGTTGTCAACGCATCTGTCGTATGTCGTTAATCATCAAACAAAGACATTAGACCAGTGTTTTCAACCTTTGTTGGGGCCATTCCCTCCATAAAGTCGTGTCTAGTCCATTTTCGAATTGCCCTCTAAACTATCAAATTGCTTCTCCACGTTGTGAAACACCGCGTTAGACAGACTTTTTGTTTTGTTTACGTGGGGAAATCTTCGAGAAGATACCCGACGGGTTACGTGGGATTTGTATCCACAATCCGGCATCCAACCGGCGCATATATCTCTAGGCTCCGGGATGTGAACTGCGTTACACAGACCTGCGAGCGCTCCATCTCCTCCTGCATGTGCCGCAGCCGGTCCTCGTACTCCTGCTGCTTCTTCTCGGCGCGCTCCCGGGCCGCGATCTCCAGCTGCAGCTTCTCCCTGGAACCGTCGCCAAACAATATACCACTTTACTACTACTGCTACATTCAAACCGAGACTACGTTTTAGTATTACGAAATTTCTGGAACATAATTATATAAAAATGTACGCTGGTATATTGTAGAGTTTCATAATCTCGGACGCTATTTGACGGATCACCGTGACGATTGGTTTCCCACTTGGTTGTATCTTCCCACTATATTCCTTATCGTTCAACTAATTGCCACGCTAATTGATTTTAAAATTAGATAATATTTTAACGCGATTACACAGTTGCAACTCGTTTCTATATGTCGTTATCCGTTACAAATAACGTATTTTTCTACGCACTTTTCGACTAGCTACAGATTTGATATTACATAATTCATCCATGTGTCGAATGATACGTAGGTATATCGATTTCCTTTGATGGTTATTTTCTTTTTTTTGTTAATTTCAACAATTATATTTCTCTAGTAAGCTGTTCCCATGTGTATTGTATTACATGTAATTTCTGAACCAAATGAATGACAATAAAATCCATTTTTATATATGCGTCCACCGGACCATGTAGTGTATTGTGTGCGCACGTACCTCTGCGCCTGCTTGGCGAGCTTCTCCTCGCGCGCCTGAGCCTTCATCTGCTGCACGTCGATGGTGTCGGGCTTGCGCCGGCGCATGTACAGCTCGTGGTTGCCCATGCACAGCGCCAGGATGCGCTTGTTGACGCGCACGCGCGGCGCGAAGAACACGAAGTCCGGCGCCTTCTTGTCGATCGGCTTGATGATGAACTTGCGGTCGTTGAACGATATGTTGCGGATCTCCGACCACGGGAACCCGATTTTGGGTGTCAGCCTGCGGAACGATTGCGACTGATTAGGTGGCTGTACAATATGGAGATTAAAGCCTTCCAGCCCGACTGCTGGTCTCACCCTTTGTCTGCGAAATTATGACAAAGGTGGAGGCACCTTGTGACGCGACACAACTAGCAGAGAGCTAGCGCACTCACTTGTCATCCTTCTCGTAAATGTTGACCCCGAGCGCGTCGACACCGAGCCACAGCTCGGTGTTCTTCTTGTTCCTGATCTCGAAGTAGTTGACGCCGTACATCTCGAGGTCCTGCGCTATCTTCAGGTACTCCATCATGGCGTCCTCGCGCAGCATTCCACGGTGCTCCTGCCACCAGTTGGTGATGCTCTGCTCCCACTCCTCGCGAGACATCTGGGGGATGGAGGCGGACATTGGTTATAGCAACCGATCGGTCTCGTGCACATGTCACTAGTAGAGGGAGGTCAGTCTACCTTGTGCTGGTCGGTGACGCGCTGCGGCAGCAGGCGGTCGTTGGCGAGGAAGCCGGGCCCGTGGGCGGCGGGGTTGTGGTCCCCATGGCGCGCCTGCACCGCGTACGACGCCAGCAGCACCGACGTCTCCGGGGGGCAGTATATCTCGTCCGAGAGGATCGCGTTCTTCACCTGCGACCACATACGACAAAAACTTATAAAATCATATGATGTAGTTCTAATCGTCATAATTATGCGTGGTGGGAGGAAGCATTAACTACAGCATGTCACTGGTTTCTCCTCCTGAGGACTCCTGTAGACGTGTCATGCTAGAACGAACTAGTAACGCGCCTAAGGATCAGAAGATTCAGAATATTTACTTAACAAATCACCAATACGTAGTATGGATGAAGGGTTTGAGGTAAATTCGCGCCTCGTGCAGTACAGTAGCATTTGGAGTATGTAACATCCATTTCAATCCCGACATTTCGTAGATTTCATCACGTAACTTCCAATAAGACTACATACAAACGGGGTCGGTGTTCCCTCGTGTCGTACCTGCAGGTAGAAGAGCTTGAGCGTGATCTCCTGGATGATCTCGTCGGCGACGTCCTCCGGGTAGAACTTGGCGCGAAACTTGAACTGCAGCGGGTTCTCCTTCTTCACGTCCTGCTGCATCACCTGTAATACAATCCACTCTATATTACTAATCGCGTTATCATGACAAATAACATGTTCAATTGAGATACCATGAGATTTTTATGTTAAATCTATACATAATAATATAATAAAATGTAATGGATCGCTGTCTGTACATTACAGATATATAAAAAAAAAATAGAATGTAATAGAGCCCAAAACAATGATCTTTAGAATTTTTGTCTGTTTATGTGTGCGTTTGCGCTTGCATTAGCAACGGCTAATCCGATTTAGATGCCTTTTTCACTAATACATTCAGCTAACATTCAGTGTTTATTTCATGTCAACCGGTTCATAAATAAAAAAAGTTACGACAATTGAATCTTTTGTTTGGCAAAACGACGTTCGCGGGGTCCGCTAGTCGTACATAAAATTTAACTTTTCAAGCTGATCCAGTTTCAAATGCTAGCAATACTCGCATTTGTTTCGTGCAAACGCGTTTACACCTTGAAGATATAAACGCATAAAGTACTCTCAATTAAATAAAATCTATAAACTTAACACCATGATAATACTGCGTAGTCCCCATTAATTCCTCAATATACAGTGACACCCGATGGCTGACGGAACAGGTTTCCTGCCCACATGCTGGTATTTATTGAGGCTCGTGCAATCACTTGCCATTATCTCAGCACTGGGCATGAAAATTAATACCTACTTATAATAAAACCCAGAGTTGTGCTTCCCACATGACGTCACCGTTTTTAAAATAGCCAGATCACATTTTGGACGCTCAATTACAAAAAGTCGCAGGATTTTAATGTTTCGAATGACGTCAGCCTTCTTAATACAGTGGATCTAATGAGTATAATAGTTCTGTTAAACACATGTGTGTACTGTGTAACATACGTGGTTGAGTCATCGAATGTATTTATTGAAATTTACGACCGCCTTCGTTAACCCTAGATGGCAGCTGATGATGAAATACTTTATCATATTATTTTACATTAATAAAGACTGCCTAGCGGAATAGAGTTTTTGGACGATTATGCGACGTGCAGATAATACCCAAGCATATTATAAAGCAATAATAATTAATAACAATAATCTTAATATCTTAACCATTCAAGGTGATGACTAATTGGTACAAAATAAAATCTCTGTAGGTTACACAATGACGCAATCGTATGTGTAATTCAAAAGCATGTGCACACGGTATCTTAGTATCTTACCCATCTGGAGAAAGGTAGCGACCCTGACTTCGTGGCGTGCCCGAGGATCCAGGGAAAGCGTTAAAAAGGCAACAATTAATTATAATACATCGCCACCTTCCACATTATACTTAACGACAGTAAGTAATATTAAATCTAGCACCTTAGAATTACCAAATAAAACTTTGTTTACATTTAAAAACCCAACTACCTACTTAACATATGATGTACATTCATTACGCACACTTACTACCATGTTACTTAGCCACTCAATATGTTTTTAGCATGCAAATATTACATCTACAGAATGAGACAGGTATAAAATCTATTATGTCAGTGACTGTATTTCGATACTGAAATCGATGTTTGCGTGAGATATAGCAAAGTATTTAATCCTAATTCGGATATTACTTGAAATCGATTCGTCTGTTCAACGCGGTATCCTGCACATCTTTATTCCTTAAATCGAAGTGAAATATTTTCCTTCTTCATCGGTTAATTCGTTTTGCGTCCATATGGCTTAGTTACTGCCACTTCAATCGCGAACTTGTGAGCTGTATCGGTAAATTGCCAAGCATCAGTCGCATCTCCACTATTATTCAATATGCAGAGGCGGCGAATGCTAAGAGCATATGGTTATAAAACGAGTAGAGTTGATCTGTCCGCGTGAAGCTGTAAAGGCCGCTAGGGCCAACAGCAGAATGTCCATC
>DWPQ01001432.1:0-12279 GCA_018251795.1 Perichares adela | reverse complement strand
CTATTAGGAGCGAAGAAATAATGGAAAATGTGAAAAATGGCGAAACAACGTTGGCGGGGTCAGCTAGTCATAAATAAAATTTAAAATAAATTACACAAATGAGTAACCAACCAGTGAGAGTACTTTAAAAAATATACTGATACTGAAAACTATGAACATATCGGATGTCGAGATAGCATAATAATAATACATAGTTGCCATTATTTTAGGTCTCTTGATTTTGATTAAAATACTATCGATTACTTTTACTAATACTAATTATGTATTTCCACTACACACATTACACAGTGTTAGGTACAGAACGTTTAGCAGTAAAGTTACATAATAAGGTTTCACACAATACATGTAGCTACATAACAAGTCCATAAATAAACATTTTTTGCAAATTGTTTTGCATTATTATGGACGCTTGCTATAGGTAATTGAAACAAAAGAACCAATGTGAAGGCTTTCAGTTTATCAAAGTTAGATTATACCGATGATATGTATATGAAGTACCTGTGTGTATTTATTTATACGTGTCTACTAGAGATCCCCTGGTGGTCGAAATTCGATCGTAACTGATTAAAAAAGTATTATTATGTAATCTTGAGACCTCATATTATCTGAGAAAAGAGGTCTCCTCAATATTACACTCTAACAATTGTTTAGTGAGTTATGGTCGAAGTTCGACAACCACGCGATATCTAGTATATATAAATACGTTTCCATAATTTATTTTTGTGATCCACTGCGATAATAATAATTTATTGTTTCAGTACTGGCTGTGTGTTGTTGTACTCCTGTCTTCGGGTATATTCTTCGCCGTCATCAACTTGTACTGGAAGAAAGGTGAGCCATATCTTATCTTTTGTGAGGAAGATTTCGATTCCATTCACTCATGTTTACATTGCAACTGATAAGAATAGTTGATATACGCATTATTGTTGAACAGTAATTTGAGCCTACTTTGTTTAGTATGTATATTACTGCTAGTGTAACATAATACTGTTATTATATATAAGATATTACATGATCCTGGATGGACATGGCTATATTAGGAAAAAAAATAAGCACCTACTCCCCCCACAAAATGTTGTTTTGATATATACATTATTTGTAGTGAATTGGGGGTTGGTATTAGAAGGGTGAAAATTAAGGGCCATGTGTATTTTTAACGTCAAATTAAAAAAAATGTCCAAAGAATATAAACTTTTTTGGGATGGTTTCATATGTAATTCATACTTTATGACCTATTCACAGACCTACCGAATATAAACATAAAATGACACAGAAGTATGCCTACATAAATACATTGTAGTAATAGTATCTGTGTCCTTTTCCTATCTTTATATATAAAATTCTCGTGTCACACTCCTCCGAAACAGCTTGACCGATTTTTATGAAATTTTCTATATATTATTCAGTAGGTACGAGAATAGGATGTAAACTATTTTTTATACCCCTAAGTTATAAGGGGGGCTCAAGCCCAATATTATTATTTTGGTGTTATGGTCTTTTTTTAAAAAAATATTTTTATGATATGGCAACAAAAATTACATACAATCCCCAATTTCACATTTCTGCTACCAACCGCTATTTTTTTACACCAACTTTTATAAGGTGAAACAACGTTGGCGGGGTCAGCTAGTACATTATAAACGCTGGTATTGTTCATATATACCCAGCTTTAACCAGTTATTTGCTGATCTGAAATAAATATCACTTCAATCGGAATGATACGGTGTATAAGAATCTTCATTTGATTTCGAAATGTTTATTTATTTTCAGAACATTCATTCATTTTCTGAATGATATATTTAATAATGCTTATTCAGAGAATTAAAATCTTTTAGGAATCTTCAATTATTTTCAATAGAATTATTAAATTCATTCACGAAATAATTGAAACGAATTGAAAGTATAAGAAAGTTTAGAAATAACAACTTGAAGAAAATTATGACATAATCTAAATGTAATTCCTGTATAATCAAAAGCGTAAACGAGGACAAAGGTGAAGGATTATTATTATTACAAATATAATTATTTCACTCAGTTGTATTTCACCTAAGTATATCACTGAGATAAATTATAGTTACTTTTTAATATACATACTTAATTGGTTGCGTAATTTAATAAATAAATAATGGTGAATTACGTATATCGAGCTAATTTTAACGTCATAACATAGTTGAATCGAATGTAAAAATATTAAGAAAAATGCATACAACTGCGCTATTTGCAATACAATCACATAGCATAAAAAAATCAGAAAAAAATGTTACACATTTAAAACGAAAATAGTATTAATATGTCATGGCATTACGCAAAGGTCAAAGACAAGATAAGCTGAAAAAAAAAACTATGCACAGACTATACACAGAAATGTTGCCACCATTAAAAAACATTTAACGTCAAGTGTTTTGAATATATTAGTGTTTACATCAATAAGTGAAACTTTATTACCACAATATTAGATATATATAACGCTACTTATACATACGTTATGTATATATATTTATAGATGTACATATATAGATATAATTCTACTGTCTCGTCTGTCTATCCAGGTTGTGATAGGACCTGTAAAGAGATTTGTTTGTTAATGTACGAACAAACACTTTTTTGTACTTATGAAATTGGAAAATTGACTGTTAAGATGAAATTGACACACCATTGTAGACGATATAATTTTAACAACTCACGTATTTAAGTATTCCTGCGCTGAAGATGGGAGACGATACGGTACGCGACGAATGGCCACAGCGCGATCACCACCAAAGTTGGCGGGCTCAGCTCCTGCCACGGCCACCGCCACTCGCGTGACACTTGCTACAGACACATGACAGATGGCACATGACAAATGACAGATGGCACATGACAAATGACAGATGACACATGTCATTAGTAATGGCGGTAAATATTACATATTCATCATCGTCGAAAGCGAATGTATGATGTATATCCACTACAACCCTCTCGGCAGCCTTCTATACGGAACCACCGGTATCTCTAGTTAACGCTGAGAACGTATTGGTAATGAACTAAACAGTATAGACAGGAAAACATAAAGCAAGATTTATCTGCTTAGTATTTTCCTACCCCATCCTTGACAAACGAACAAAAGCTATAGAATAACATGTCTGAAATGGTGAATGTGAAATAAAATTTAATCAAAATCCATTATAATATGAATTATAATAAAACAGCAACGACTGTTTAGTGTAACTGTTAGGAAAACATAATCGTTGACAGTTTGCAGCTGCTCAATGGTAGAGATTTGTTTGCGACGGCTTAACTTGACATTTCAAGTGTTTGTGGAAACTTACAATAAACTTAATTTCATTTTATTTTATCAATTGTGACATAAGTTTGACACTCAAATTGTCAATTCTACTGAAAAAAGGCAATAGAGATTGAAATGTTAATAAACGTACATCTAATATCCTCCTGTCACCCTCAACCGCCTTACGTAGGGCTGCCACGTCGGCCTCCAGTCTCGCTAGAGCGCCCGGGAGCTGCTCAAGTACCTTCAGATCTGTGGATGTCAAATATGACGCAATTTCAAACAACTGTTATAGAGCGCTTGGCTTTAACTTTATGATAAAAATCTAAAAAAGTAACCCTGTACACATGGATGTATACTTATACGATATCTTGATACAGGAAACGTCAACGCCATTTCGTATCGTATCCCGGAAAGTCGACATGGTAACCAGGTCCCACGGTCAAACCTTACGAGTTAGTACTATCAACTGTCTTTATCTTTGGGAGTTTTATACCTTGTACGTTCTACGTCAAAAACTTGTGCAAGTAATGTCAACCGTCTTGATATGTTTTAGGGTACGTCAGCGCCATCTCTTATCGTACTCTGAAAAGTCGATATACTAACAATATGTACACCCAAAGTCAATACTTACGAGTCAGTTGAGATGTGATCTGATGCGCGTGACCGTTGGTCAGACGAGGCGTGGTTTGAGCAGGAGTCGGTATCTCTGCATCATTCTGGAAACCAATTAACAATACAACAAATTACATCAAGAACAGATACCAACATAAAGAGATCCAACTTAGAACTGCATTAAAGGTCTGCGTCATGATTTGCTATCAAGTCACTGTACTTAAGCAGATCCCTCTGTTCATTATATTGTTATATGTTATTTTAATACATGCAATGTTTTGACCGACTAGTCAGTCACGATATGGTACGATTTATTATCGAGTCGGACCAATGTCTATTGTAGTTAATTACTATATAAATATAAACCAACTTTACAGTTACAATTTGAATATAAAGCGAATTCAAAACAACTGTAAAAAAATAAAAGCACTACCCAGGATTCAATAACACATCTAAATACAAATACATCTTTGTTTCATGTCATTCTTGTTCTGAGAGTTAATATGTTTAAAATTATTTTAACAAACATGCAAGCTGTCAGTGACGAAGGGTACTAGAACATACATTATTATTTTAAACATATTATATTGTTTTAAAATAAAATCGTATAACTTAGAATGGTACCTAACTTTTAAGTTCATTTTCACGCTCTACATTTTAAATTATTGTTTTTACTTACGTTTATCCATTTCTATGCCTAGTTTATAAGTTAATCTTCGCGTCTTTCTGGTTTTCTAACCATTTTTCTGTCTTAAACTAGATTACGAGTTTATACTCGTAAACTTATGTTTAAACACGAACATCCATCACATTTTTATGACTTTATTTTGTCTCGCTAAATTACACCACAATTTAAAACTCACTCCTAACTTACGCTTTGCTGGTGTTTTTTGGGATTCCTTGGATCTACATCATTAGTTTAAAAAAAATCAAATTCATTCATTTGCAGTACATTTTTACAAACACTTCAAAAGTCAATATACGTCATCACTTCAGCAAATCTCTACGACGACTAGTCCCTAGAAGAAGAAGCGGCAAGAGACTGACAGGGAGTATATTTTCCTACTAACAGATACAGAGAATAATTATAAATAGTAAAAATTCTATTGAAAAAGTTTTAACATTTGAACCCCTTACAATCAAGTACCCTTCGCCAATGGCACATACAGTCTACTTGGCATCAAACAGCTAGCTATACTACTCATATCCCACCCTAAAAGGATTCGTGAGACACATAACAATCCATATTTTATGCCCCCATGTCTTATTAAAACAAAGCCTAGATTAAGATACAAATTGCGTGACAATATCTAATCTATGCAGCAAATATCTAATGCAGAAAAAAAGGCAAATCGTCTATTTACGGCAAAGTAATTTCAGTAATTATTGGTTTGATTGGCTGCGACAGCGATTAAAAGACGTGGACTGCATGACTGACTGACGTTAGAAACATATTGATATTTTCATGTTTCCAAAATTTTCAACTTACATCGATAAAACGTACGTTAAAGTATGACTTAACTAATCTGTATTACTTTAAAAAGAAATACAAATTATTAATTCTTTATTCATGGCTACAATCACTCGCGAATCCTTTATTAATAAAATGTTGAACTTGTTCAAATTGTAGCAATAATGCAAGAAATACAGATTAATCGATTTTTATTTCAGTCTGTCAACAGAATCGATTTTCTAGACGTCATTTTGCGCATGCCTACGACAATAAGCGACCAAATTGGTAGGCAACACAACCTACCGCGCATCTGTAGCACATCCTGGCCAAGGCCTTGAGGAGCTTTCCAGTGTAACGCTTGTTTAGAACAAAAAAACAGGTAAAATATTATAAAAAGAACGAATAGTGTAAAAAAAAACTAGAATTCCAATTTCAAAATACGAACAGTTGTTCGACACACTTGTACCATTCTTATACACGGAATAAATGTTTATAAAAAGCACCCTTCGCCACTGGCATGATTTTTTTTCTTGAAACCAAATTATATAATCAAAACATACACAAATATTAAACTTAACTAAAGAATCGCCTTTACGCATCATCAAAACAAAGATCTTTGTACTCATATCAAATTAAAACAAGTTTTCAGTGTTTACTAAATGTTAATTTAAATATCTCGATAAATTTGTTCGTAGTTACACTTATATCGTTATCTTTCCTGAAATCACAGCTTACCTTAGAATACAATATATCTGAAAGCAAACAGCTCTACACAACCTACTTTAACCTATAACGCCATCTCAGATCAAATCCCTTAAACTCGTAAAATAGACACCAGTAACAAACTGACAACAGTAAACGTGACAGTTCTACTCATCCAACGTACAGCGCCATCTTTTATTAAATCCCATAAACTGACGATTGTATCAATCAAATGTCACACTTCTACTTATCTTAAGTACAGCGCCATCTTTTATCAGATCCGACAAACTGACGACTGTATCAAACAAATGTCACACTTCTACTTATCTTAAGTACAGCGCCATCTTTTAACAAATCCTATAAACTCATAAAAAAGTTAACTCACGACTGTCACGTCGACCGTGTCGCTGAACTCGTCGTCAGAGTCGTGACGGGCGCGCGGCGGCGGCGACGCGCTCCGGACCGGCGACGACGCGCCGCTCGCTGACGACGACCCTACGACCGTGCAAACGATCAACCGACACAGATTTTACGTTTAAATGTGTTAAAAAACATTGGCCTGAAATATTCGGTGATGGATTAGCATAGAATACTTTAATGCCGGAAGGTTTGGGACAAGTAAAGAGGATTTTTTATGAATAGTAGGCAGTTTCCACATGAGAGGTATTTTTACGGGCAGTTTACAGGTAGAGGTATTACTCTGTGGTAAGTAGTTTAGAGATTTTAGTCCACGATAGGTGTTTACAGACAAAGAAGATTTTTTGTCTATGGTAGGTTATTTTGAAGCTTGGACAATTACAGATAAGTGGGTATTTTGTCTAAGGTAGAGATAATTGAATTTAAAAGAGGGACAATTTACAGATAAACATGATTTTTTTGCCTGTGGTAGGCAGTTTACAGATAAAGAGGTTTTTTGTCTGTTTGTGTCTGTATCATGCGGAAACTTTTGTTAATAGTCTTGTCTAATTATTAGCTGGTAGAGAATGCACTAACATAAAGCTCGCCATTTGTATTGTAACATTTTATCGTGGTCAATAAAGTTTAAATAAATAAATAATAAGGAGTAACTTATGGTACTTTTATTTTAATGACGGGTTCTAATGATAACGAGTCCTTTCGCCGTTTCTTCTCAATGACAAATCACCTTTCCGAAACGGTATTAGAAGTAAAATATGACGTGCATAAGAGTATCAATAATACCTACATGAATACATAATTTCGAACTTGAATACATGACTTTGAACTTGAATTTGACGATTTTGAACTGGAATTTGACTATTTTGAACTTCAATTGCCAATTATGAACTTGAATTTGACTACTTTGAACTTGAATTCGACTATTTTGAACTTCAATTGACGATTTTGAACTTGAATTTGACTATTTTGAACTTTAATTTGATGATTTTAAACTTGAATTGACGATTATGAAATTGAATTTGCCTATTATGAACTTGAATGTGACTATTTTGAACTGGAATTTGACTATTTTTAACTTTAATTTGATGATTTTAAACTTGAATTGACGATTATGAACTTGAATTTGACTACTTTGAACTTGAATTTGACTATTTTGAACTTGACTAAGATATAAAAATCAACATACACACAGGCGTGTTGGCACTGGAGCGACACCTGGCTAGGACATCCCCCGCCACCAGCTCCAGGTCAGTGCTCGGGAACCCCTGGTCATCTTCACCAAACGACAGGAACGACGCCACGTCTTGGTTGTACGACATCGTCTCCACGATCTGGGGACATGTCATGTTTAGATAAGAGTCGATGGAGGGGCGTGCAGTGTGATGTATTGGCAGGCCCCTCTTCTCTACTGGGCACAATGGGCACGTGCTCAGGGCTCCGCGATCGCTTGGGGCCACCTAGTGCCTACTTTAAGTATGCACGTCTTTTGTCTATTCTAACAAGATAGTATTATGGTGCCCCACTATCCTAATCTGCTCATGGCCTCTAATAGGTGAAAGACGGTCCTGTGTATTGGTGCTGTGTGATGTATTGGTGACACAGATCTGGTTGAAACCAATCTGCTAATCCTCGATTCTCAGGGTGGCCGGCATCTCCGTATCCTACAGGATACATTTTGGAGTGTGCGCAGGAATTACACGAGTTAATTCCACAGAGGCTCTATATACAGAAGGCAAGGCAGCCCAAAATGTGTCCAAATTGGACGAGAAAAGAGACAATAAGAATTAGAAAAAGACAAGAACATTAAAGAACAACAAACATTCGATCTAATGAAAATTATAGCAATCGATATTACACCAACTGATTATTATCTTAAAAACGTTATTCAAATTGGTAAAATTATATCAAAAGTTGTTAAACCAAACAAGGGTAAACCGACGTAAGTAGTGTAAAGTTAGTCGATTGAATCACAGTGTACAATACTACTTTCATGTGAAACAGTGGCTATATGTTTAAGTCATACAGACATACAGTGGTATAAAAAAGTACCTTGTGTAACTCCGAGACGTATGCCTCCATCGCCTCTTCCTTGGTCATGTTGCCCAGCTTGTTCCACGACTCCCATTTCGCTCTGAAATCATGAGCACACGTTATCTATACAACTAAAATTAAATAAAATTGGAGTGCCTGATTCTAATATTTTGTAGCAAAGGGACATCTCCCATAGCTCCTCTTATTCTGTTTTCAGATCTTATATACATATATACATGCGATCGACAAAACATCGTCACCGTGATTCAGGCATACTTTCCAAACTATTGCACAAAATTGGATAAATCTATCAAGAGAAGGATTTTATGGAACAAAAAAACAAAAAATGAATTGCTGAAAAGTGACTACATTAACACTATTTGTTTTCTCTCCGAAAGGTAAAGCAAAAAAATGTTGTACATAACAGTGCTACATACACATTAAAATAATTATTAAAATCTTCAACTTAAGACTTTGCCAATAAGCCGCCATTGGTTTGAAGCCATTTAAAAACCATAATTCCTCCTTACCTATTGACGACATCCCAGAACCCAGGCTTGGACTTATCGCAGGGACCTTCCGTAGCCTGCTTGAAGTAGCTGTAGAATCTCAGCATCAGCTCATTACTTGGCTGGTACGAACCTGAAACAAAGGCATACAATACAATACAATACAAGACAATATAATTTATAGCTCAGATGTGGACCTAAACCCGCACTTTACGCACGGTCGTCCGTTCGCGGGTTTGTATCACAAAGTGCTATACTAAACGTAGTGCAATGATACACCACGTAGGTCACAAGGTATATTATTTTATAGCACTGTTTAATAAACCCGCGAACGGACGCCGCCGTGCGTAAAGTGCGGGTTTATTTCACATTGTGCTATAAAATAATATACTTGTGACCTACGTGGTGTATCATTGCACTACGTTTAGCACTAACCATACTCCGTGCAATGACCACTTAGGTCGCTCGTATCGTAATGTACTATTATTGTGCTATGATTTTGTAATGTATGTAGATTTTGAAGAAAAAAACGTATTAAATATGGTTATTTCATGATTTATAAAAAGGTTAACAGCGAATAAGTAGTACACAGCGAACCCATTTCTGATATCATTCAATATACTTTATTTTCCTTGGGTTTGGAGATTTCGTGACCGCAGCGAAAACGTGACGACATGTCGCCCTTGAATTGTTATTCGAGCGTTTACGGGTTTCTTGCCGAACCGAATTGTGTATTATATCTGTTATATTATTTAAATATGTTATATTTATATCTATTCTCGGTCACAATTTCACAACGCACACAAAAATGGTCTAAGAATTTACCAAAAAATATATAAATTTCTTGTAAGAACGTTGCTACGTACGTAACCCTGTGAAAGTTTTTACCTAGTAGTGAACAAGTATTTTTTTAAATAATAAGGAATACGCTGGCTCAACCATCCTCTAAATCGTTTCCTAATGACCAAGAGTCGTGGCCAATCACGTCTGTCTCGGCTACCACAGTTCTCCAGGCTTTCCTGTCTTGTGAAAGTTTTAAGGAGCCGTGCCCAGTGGTGTTGCACGCTTTAGTATTGCGTCAGTAAAGCGAGTAGGTGACCGTCCTCTAGTCCTACAAGAGAACTATAAGAGTCTCTAGATTATCTGAACTCCTACGTGCACAGTGGTTTAACCTTATGAGTTACATAAAAATAATGCTCTACAAAAATTACCCTCGACAAGTCGCTGCTTTTCTGGGCAGGAAAACGTTTCCTGGGTCCATAAGTATGTAAATACTAATACTATAAAGAGGAAAGATTTGATTGTTTGTTAGTTTGTGTTGAATAGGCTCCAAAACTACTGGGCCGATTTGAAAAAATATATTACTGTTAGAAGCAGACGTTATCTGTGATGAACATAGGCTTCTTTTCAATACGGAAAAATGCTTCAATCCTACGGGAAAACGGTTAATAGTTACAAATAATTTACATAGGAAGACGATTGATTATACAACGATAGGTGACTTGCTATGTGTGAACGTCAGGCGTTCGAATAAATGATCGTCGCTACTCTAGAAGCGACTTGCTCTCATAGCAATACAACGTTTGCAGGGTCCAGAACCTCGGAGCCTATTCAATACAAACAAACAAGCAAACAATGAATCATTCCTCTTTTTAAATATTAGTATAGATAATATTGTCAACGAATTGTACGTAAAAGTCCCGTGGGAGGCCATCATAACAACAAATGAAGACATGTCACAGTTTCTTCAACATAAAACAAAAAGTATGTTTTACGGCTTTGTATTAAAGTTTAGTTTTGAAAGCTTCAACTAATATAAATCACCTAAGTTTCCTGACAGGCTGCCGGGGCGGGCTCGGGACGGCGAAAAATTGCCATCTCGTGAGTTTTGAATTTTAATAGAATTTTTCTTCTCACGGTAGTTTATGTTATAAATTGGTCCTGTAGTTCAGAAAAAGTAAGCCATCGTGCGTTTGAAATTTTTATTTAGAAACTAACTAGCAATCTGATGGTATCGTATGCTGTGAGACCGACTGATTATTCAAAAAACGTTGAATAATTTATTCAACTAAATAAATTGAAATGTCTGTTTGTAATATTTGAATCGCTTTTTACAATACTTATGTACGTAAACACGGTACTGTAATATTTTTTTTTACAATTTTTGTCTGACCAGAAAGTCAGTTTGACTGTTTGTACCGGCCAATCTCTGGAATAGCTGGACTGATTTTGACGGGACTGATTTTCACTGGAAGATAGCTGATGTAAGAAGGAGTAACTTGGCTTCTTTTTATCTAAGAATTCCCGCGGGATTCGGATTTACGCGAGCAAAACTTTGCGACACTGATTTCCATTAGTATCGATACACTTGGCCCCTACTTCTAATCGTTCAGTAGTATTGGTATTTTATTAAAATTATAGTTCTAAGTTATTTTATGCTTTTCAGTGTCGTTGCTTTTTGAGGTCGGTTAATTTTATTAAAAATATTTTACTTTTATGTGTTTGTATTGACATTATTTTACTTACACTTTACATTATTGCGTAACAAAAATGTAAAGTTAAAATAACTTAGTTTGCATGTGGCGCCATCTAATGTATTCCACGTTTTATGTGCGTTCGTTATTTGAAATTGCGAGCCAACTGAACAGCCGTTACGAAGTGCTTTTAGAAAATATTCACTATAATATTGCTTCTATTCTTTTACAAAGAATTGTAAAATCATATTTATATAACTTTAGATGACCCCGCAAACATTGTTTTACCGTACAAGATTTTAAGTAAACATTTCATATTTATATCACATACATGCAAGATTTGTAGTAAACATTTTGGTATTAAAGAATAGGGGTTGGTGATAGAAGGCTGAAAATTATGGGTTGAATGAATTTTTAATGCCATAATAAAGTGCGGCCATGCGTAAAGTGCGGGTTTATTTCACACTGTGTTTTAAAAAAAATTATGTCTAAAAAATAAAATGTTTGGGTAGATCAACCTTAGCACTCAGGGGATTGAAAAATACAATAAACCTTGTTCATGAATCAGTTTATCTGTTGCCAAAACTTATATTAAGATCCTTTGAATAGTTTAAAAAACATAAGGTGATGGACAGCGGAATGGATTCATTTTATAATATGTATCTAAAGATATATTCTTTCTTTTTGTCTTCATAACCGACAACTAGCGGTTCGGACTTGACCGAATATTTGTAAGTATAAAATACGAAGCACGAAGCAAACGTTCATTTTATTTACCGCTGAAAATTGGAAGGAGTAACGACTTCGAAAGAG
>DWPQ01001431.1:0-12283 GCA_018251795.1 Perichares adela | reverse complement strand
CGCCATTTTAAAAATGTGTGGTAATGACAGTCCCTGCGGAAAGGTTTTTGGCGTGACAGCACATCATCTTTCCGCAGGGACTGTCATTATCATAGATTTTAAAATGGCGTGAGCGTGAACGGTTACAGCTAAGATTTTTGTCTAGGGTCTCTGAGCGGTCTCCAATCAGAGTCAGACGCCATAGCCATGTCCAGCAAGGTACACCACGAACACGGAAGGTTAGCTGGATGGGGAACCTCATACACTTAAATATTCGTTAGTTAATCAGTAACATACATCAAATGAGAATCTTAACAGCTCTGGCTGTGAAACCACAGATTAATATTGTTTCTTCATCAGCGCCGAGCGAAGCCAGGTCCCCGCGTTAGTTCAGACGCAAATAAATAACCGTCGGTGTCGACGAACGGATGAGCTGCTATATTCGCTGTATTCCCCTATATCCCGCTATTTCAGGACGCCTTTCATAACTGCTCCGGTTGGCGCCACTCCAAGACGTTTGTACTTCTATATGTGTATATTTTATCGAGAATATATATAGAAGATTTCGTTTTCTAAATACGAATCGGCGTTAAGTCATCCTTTTGCACCAGTTCTGGTGTCATAACGAACCTCGATCAACAGTGATCGGAGTTTTACTGTTTAATGGGAGTTTTTTCTAAGCCTTATAACGCTACATTCGTATTTGCCAGTCATAGTATGTTATAAAATTGGTCGCCGAACTTATATCAACCATAGCAACCGTTTGTTTAAATGTTTAACTTGATTAGCCAGTTGTTGTGAAATATTGCTACAGAAATGACGAAATTAATGATTTCTTTCAATGTTCGTAATAAGTAATATTGCAATAATCTGAAGTTTAAAATCTAAACAGCAAACAAATGTTATTGTTCTCGTAGATTTCGTTAGCTTTACGATGAAATTAAATAGTACAAGCGAGGAGAACGCCTGTTGATTCCACGATACCTGCTCAGCGACATTTTGTTTAGCAGATTCAAAGAATAATTGCCAAGTGCGTTTGAGGCCGAAGTTGACATATTTTGGCGTTTCATAGTTTTGTCAACGAGTAATATTTCAAAATACTCTAGTTGCTGTGTCCCTAAGTGACTGCGTTATGTATAGTACTATAATAGCAATTTGATACATAGATATTTTGTACCAGCTTGTGTCAACTAAACATAGTTTTATTATTTCGTTAAACAGCAATATCTTAATCAACTTCGAAGGATGTGAATCGCTTCTAGTGAAAGATTGAACGCCACATTTGATATTCGGCGTATTTCATGCGTTTGCTACAATGTGGAAAATACCCAGTGACGAAAACTATAAAACTTTCATCTGATTTCAATTTCATTGATGAAATCAGTATAATTGTCTTCCTTAACTTATCATTAGGCAAAGGAACGACATTGAAATGTATATCGAAATATGAAATATAATTTACTTCGTGGAATGTAAAGATCATAAATATCTAATACTGTAGTACTGATTACGATTTGACCACATTTAATAAGATTAGATACATTTGCGTTTATAGATAGATGTGACCGCTGCACGCCAGTGGGACTGCAGGCTCGTTTGCCAGTGTGTGATGACATCAGCCGGCCGAAACCGGTTCCCAGCGCCTAATGGACACGCCATTGTGTAGTGTCGAGTGAAGCGTAAAGAACTCTACAATGCATTAACTTGTGCATGCATATGTGTGGGTAGCTTAGGTACGAGTGGGTAGGACCATTACAAGCAAGGCCTACAGACGACATAGCTCTTTAAAATGTATTCACATTTCATCTCCAAGTACATTTTGTCGAGGAATTGCGAAATCCCAACCCTAGCAACAATGCAGAACCCTTTTTATTTCATTCCGCATAAACGTAATCCCCACTTAAAAATCCGACCTACTGCCAAAAGCCCTACAAAATAACCGAACCGGCCGTACTCGCCAACAATACAACAATGTGACCCACACGACTGCACCGTGTCGTCACGCGGCACGCTCACGTCGCCGCGCCGTCCGAATTTAGCCGCGCCACGTTGGCCCCCACGTGTGCGAGACGAGCGCCGAATAATAATAAAAAGTAAACCGCATCGAGCTACAGTTATAAAGCTCCCCCCTCTCCCACGACCCTCTCCCGCGGCAACCTTGGCCTTCCCCCTCCCCGCGGACTCGGGTTCCACAGAACGGATATCAACTAGAAACGCCGCGTTATTTTTTCGGTAATCCGCAAAATAACAGTACTGTAGTTAATAGCATCTTGTAATTGCAATAAAATGTTAAAAACATATTGTGTTACTCATATTAATAATTATTCTATATTTACTTCAGAGGTTATCGTTACTACGTAAATATATAGCTACTTATATTGATTTTAGTTTTTTCTCGACACGCTGTTCAAACAATCTTTGGACATGTCTAGGATTTCGCTTATGTATTTAGGATTTCACGAGTGTCTGTCAAATGTTAAGTATTCGTATTTATTTGGTATACCACAAAAAATCCCTTTGAGGTACGGAGACTAAAAAAGAAAAAAAACGTGTTAAAGTGTGTGTTTTAGGTGTTGTTGATTATGAGTTTTGCTGTTATATTTTTTCTAATTACATACTAACAGTACAGCATCAATTATGCGGATGAACGTAATAAATATTTTTACATTTATATTATGAGGTAATAACTTGTTTGTACTACGTTACAGCGTATATTTTAATTAAATGAATATGTTAGAATCATCAGGGTTACTTATGGGCCATTTCCATACGATTAATGTTCTGTGACAACGTAAACGATGACGTGGAATTTGCGTTGACCACGTGGCGCATTTTTTTTACATCGCGCCGGGAATGGCCGCCGGAAGTTCGTAAATTTTTCTGAATCGTCATTTTTTTATTTTCAGCTGTTTGATAATGAAACGGATTTGACCTTAAATTAATTTGCCTATTGGTTGGTTTTGTGAAAGGGAATGAATGAAAATGAGTGAAGAGTGGGGCTGTTCAAGTGCAGCAAGTTGGTTGTCTCGTGTTTTTACGCTTTCAATTGAATGGGTGGTTTTGTTTCTGGGTGGGTATAGATCTACGGAGCACATATCTCGTGGTCTGAACGTTGAGGTCTTGCCCGGGCGGGCGTACATTGAAATCAAGCATGCACCACGAACTATTCAAAGTTGCGTGTGGATTAGCACCAGTTACGGTGAAGGAGCATGTCGTGAGGAAATCTGCACATAAATCAGAGTTCTCTATAATGTCCTAAATGTTTGTGGAGTCTGCAAATCAGCATCTGACAGTGTAATGTACTGTGGATAACGCTTCCTTTGTGGGGAGGTCTGAGCCCAGCGGTGAGACAATTGTAGGTCGTGAAGATGATGATCATAGATCAAAGCCGTAGAGACGTGGTGCAGTAATCAATCATATCTGATGGATTATATTCTAAGGCCACTCGTATACCATAAAGGAAATGGATGATTTGCGTATGGGCTATCCGCATTGCAGTTGGCCTCTACTGCAAAAGCCCAGACAAATATCTGACACCTAATGTCTATAGCAATGGAGTCGGTAGCATCATAATTCAAGATTTATGGATTACAATCAGTTTAAATATTGACATTTTTTATGTTGAGGAAGTTACCTGGTATTTAGCAATGATCTCAGATCTCTTATAAATGCACCAATGCCGTCAAAGTGCAATGTCCAATTTACTTCTCCGGGGAACCTATGTTTCTGTGCATGATCATGCGTATATGCATAAGAATATTATAGCAATAATAGTCCTTAGTACCAATGCATTTGAAACTGTTACGCTCTTTAAGTAGCTGCTGGGCGGTTCAATATCAGTCGTAATAGTTCTCCATGAAACGCAGTTTTTCTTTTAATTTGGAGGACTTTAATTGTATCCCAGCACATACTACTAATCGTCCGATTAGCTTTGCATTATTCAGAAGAGCTACTTCTATGAAAGAAAGATATCTAGGAAAATCTACTTGAAAGTTCTCTAGAGCGGTATTTTTTAAATCAGTTATAGACCCACGTGACCATAAGCTGCCAAAATATCAAATTTGGCTCACTATTGACTGGAACATACATATCATAGGTCCAAACCCGAAAATGAAGTAATTGATTATAAATGACACTGATGCTACCATTATCTTTTCCAGGGACAACAGCTATGGACGCGGCGGGGGTGAGTACCGGTCGGGGGCGCGGATGTCGCTGCTGGGGGGATACTTACCACCCCCCGCGCCCCCCGTGCATCATCCGCCGCCAGCGGATCCCCCGCCCTTCAAGAAGATCCGGCTATCTGCCGAGCGGCCCGGCGCCGCGATGCCGCACCAGCCGCTGAGGGTTGATACAAGGGTGAGTCGGCATTTATTGTCTGATCCTTCTATCTCAGCTTCATCTGAAGTACAAATACGGAGAAAACCTGTTAGAGGGTAGCTAGTCGTCAGGTGGTAGCTTACCATTATCTTGGGAAAATGATCATTGCACCTCTTTCTGTCGTGAGTCTCTAGCGTTACAGTTAAAAGGACGTGGAATAAAGAAGTAGCATTTCTGAGTGATTTTAAATGAGGCAACAAAACTTTTCACTAGCTAATTGATTTTGTTCAATTTATTCATAAAGAACAGACCTTAAAACTTGTCGGTTTTTTCATTCCAGGAACCAATGATGAATTCTTACAATACAGTGGAGGTACTCTCCCCGAATCCACCATCGGAGCCTACGATGGAGGACCAGACCTTTCGTGCCACCAAAGATGAGCTGTTACAGCAAATATCCAAGGTTTGTATCTTAACTGCAGTCCTGAATAACTTTAGTCGTACACGTTGGATAAATATTTTTGAGCATAGATCCGACAATGATATTTAACGACTAGAAAAGCCTTTTCCTCTTCAGAATTCTTTAACTTTTGTAACAAATAAAATAATGATGAACGGTGATAATCTCGAATCGCAGATATTTCCACTGCATAAAGATTTCGAAAAGCCTTCTACAGTCATCAGCAAAAAATCGATGCTTACAATATTTTTTCTCACGTCATCCTCTCTCTGATAATGATCAGGTAACTGGACGTGTCTAAATGGGTTTGAGAAGGTTATATTAGAAATGGCAAAAAAGGGTTTTGTAACTTTCAAAATTAAAATTGATCTTAATGTTCTTGGAACGTTTGGGAAGAGAATCTTTTGCGAGACAGGTCTGTTCAGTATTCTGATAATATCGACAGGTAGTTACCGAGGTTGATAACCAGGCTACCTCTCTTAAAAATCTATTGCGTGACGTCTCTTTTGTTTATTATTGTGGATTTTGGTTATACTGCCTTTTTTAACGATCTGACTGCCTCCGTGGACATGGGAGAGATTTGCGTTGTTTGGTTTTGGGGCATTAAAACAGAAACATGTAAAAATAATTCACAGTTGACTCCGGGTGGGGGGTTATAAACCAAAAAAAGATTCCAGGCGGTTAAAAATACCACCATGAACAAATGTCGCTGGTAATAAACTGGGTGATGTAGAGCCTAGTGCGCCTGCAACAGAAGGAAACTAGTGCCATAGCCTCGTCTGTTGTTCTGCAGGTTGCACCACAAGCAGGTGCCACTGACTTTAACTCAAGACCATAAGGTGTAAAAGCTCCGTATAGGGTAGAAACCCCCATACGTCTATTGATATTATCGTAATTTCATATGTGAATTATGGTGAATTATATATTATAACTGTATTGTTTAAGTCATTAGTATTCCAGTTAGTTATTCACAATCAACTGTAAACAGTAATTGACAAAGACCGTCTTTTGTTGGTAGCTTTGTGTGTTTTTTTGTTACTTTCCAATAAAGTTCAGTTATGGCCGCTTATAATATAATAGCTGTTTATTATAATTATGATGTAAACTTTATTTTTTTTTGCTTTTCTTTTGATGTGTGCGTTTACTCGTATTTTAGATTATTCAGCTGTCGTGGTTCTGACGTTACGATTTATAAATGAAGCAGGTGGTTGTTCACAGTCTATTCAACATGAAAGAATCATTGGAGGTCGTTTATTGACGGTTGATTGATATAGGTTATCATAATATCTTTCATTCCCAGCTCCCAGCTTTTAGAATAATGTTTGTTCTACTAAGCTTTACATGCAATTTCGCGTTTCAATCAACACATTGAATTTTATTGTGTTTGCATTTTATTGTAATAGGAATTTGGGGTTTGCTGGATTATTGCCCAGATTCAGTACATACTTACGTACAGTATGGAGAATAGTCGTGACCGCAGGTCTAGGGCATAAAGTTTGAAATTAGATTTAATTGTCTCAATATTAGTACGACGTCTAATAAGAGATTGAGAATGAATTGTTACGAATATATTAATTATAATAAAAATGCTCGTAATTCCTTCCATGGCAGTAGAATCAAAGAAATGTGTTTGTTTTAAATATGCTCTCGTGAAACATGACCTTCCCAACCTCATTGACAGTGAATGAGATCGGTTTAAAAATATAAATGCCGAAGCATTATATAGCGAGACGTGAAAACTCGCTGTTCAAATCATTACGCCTGGCGCTAAGCCAAGTGGCACTCATGTGGAATGATCGACTGGGGAATTCTATAGAGCTAATCCTAAAGACTCATTGCTAACAAATACTTGCTAAGTGGTATACCTTTCTGAGACTCCTTTGTGTTCGGGAGCTGGGACGGAAGTTAGGAGATTGGTACAGGATCTATACTGAGTGCCATGAGCAAAATTTCATGAACGCTTTCGCGTTTAATGGGCATGGCAAATCACCGGTTCTGTACCCCTATTTCGTGACTTAATGGAGGTGTCCATTAAACGACCATTCGGAATTGATGGACAACGTAGTGATAGGCATGATAGTCTCACTTGATAACGTCATATTATCTTGTGGAAATACTACGCAGACATCGTACAGACGTATATTTTAAGGTTTAGGATAATGCCTCTTATCGTTATCAAAACAAAACTTTAGTTTTGATGGATTATTCGTTGGTCAACGTTGTCAGAGAAGACACTGAATAATTGAATGTGGTTAAAAACTGTCGTTAAGTCTTGAAGTCCATGAGCGGTGACCGCTTACCATCTGTAGACCTCTCTAGACAGTAAAAAAACTTCAATTTCATTATAGTGTACTGTACCGACTGACATTGATGAATCTATGGATTGATTTCGACAAAATATCGGTTGATAATAACTGAATTTTCGAAAATGTTTTGTGGTATTGAGATTTTGTTATAAAGGTTTGTGTTTTCTGACTAGTAGACCACGGTGAAAATTAAACATTTTGACACGATACATTTAGAAATGACGTAATACGTTCCAAGATTTCCAATAATTACCTGAGAGCTAGTCAAATCCCAGTGCTTGTCTAAGGTTTATACAATCAATATTTATAGTCTGATCATTGATATTTAAATAACACTGAGCATAGTTATATTACATTGTAGCATTGAAATCAAATTATTCCATTCTAGTCATTTTAAAATCACGTGATTTATTGTCATCATAAATAGTATAATGAAAGATGCCTGACATTTAGTTTTTTATGTATGTCATGGGGCAAAGACAAATCTTACTAAACCAAGTAAAATATTCGAGTACTCGAGTTTCACGTAGAATTCAGACTGAAACTGGGAACAGAATGATATATCTACTAATTTATTGAAGTACCTACGATTAGCAAAGGAATAAAAATAAATATTAAACGCTGTCCCACCCATACCCCCGCACTAGGATTCCCTGTATCGCGGGTGGCGTGGACAACACAAATAACACAGCACTATCAACCATGACCCGAGAACAAACATTTATCTGTCACATAAATATCTGCCCCGGCCGGGAATCGTACCCGGGAACCCTTGCTTCGCAGGCAGGGTCACTACCAACTAGGCTACGGGGTCAAACATTGCTCAAATTACAATAAAGTAGGAGTAGAATAAAAAGATAAACGTTTTAGTTTCTTTAGTATGCATATAGGTATCATAGTTTTATAATATCCAAAGCTCATATTGTACCGAAGTCCAAGATGTTATTATACGTATAGGCATGCATTTTGCTTTACAGGTAGACCGAGAAGTGGCACTAGCGGACGCAATGTTATCGAAGCTGAAGAAAAAGATGGAAGAGTTGGAGCAGTCGGCGTCGAAACCGGCGAAAACAGAGGAACCAGAGGAAGCGGTACCGAGACATAGGAGCTTAGCTCAATGTATATATGCAGATAATAGGAAAAGGGTAAGTTTGAGTTTTGATGTCAGTTAATGACCCAATTAATTTAATTGCCAGGTTTTCACTAAATATTATAGAAAGGAAATGTTTGATGTTCAGTTCTTTTGGTTTTGGTGGAAACTAAGGACTTAAAATTGTAGTCGACTATAGACATTCTTCAAGACTAGTTTAAAATACAAGTACAGGTTTTGGCGGTAATGAAACCAACCATTACGAGATTTTGATAAATAATTCTTGTATTATTTTAAAATATGTAAAATCTTAATTATCTTTTAAGGAATCCCTCAAGGTACCGTCTTGTGCTCCTTATTGTTTTATTTACTGAATCATGCACTGTGTATACATTTGTACCCTCATTAACATTGGAATGTATTTAATCTCCAGGCGGCATCCGCTCATGCAGCACTATCGCACCTGGGTCCGCCCGTACTGTATCCACTATACAATCAACCTCAAGACACGACGGTGTACCACGACAACATCAGGAAACATCGGACATTTCGGAAAAGGCTAGCGGAACATTTGCGGAGGTTAAGGCTGGAGACTGAAAAGGTATTACAATCTTTATTTTGAATACACGTATGAATAGAAAATCGAGAAATTTAAAGCTAGAGAAATGTTGATTGCATCTAATGCATATGAGAAGTGTCTTGGTTCGAATATCAAATATTCCCTGGCACTTTTTTACCGCTTCTTTTTCCAAGAGCTAAATAGGTCTGAGCATGAATAAATATTCATGGTAGGGAATCTGTGAAGGGGTGACATAGGTTGAGTTAGATATTAAGAGTGGTTTCATTTGTAAAGAAGCCCAACGATTTGTGACAATGGATTATATATACGAATTTATCATTCTAAGACATTTCTTTATTAATATTTTTGTACCTATTTACATATCATTACATTGCTATGCTAACTACCTGGATTAGTAAAACTGCATAAATTAATACGCTTTTACTGACGGCTTATAGAAAATATTTGTGTTCATCACATCATCATCATATTCACAGCATTCCCTTTGATAGACTTCCTTTTCTCGCATTGAATAGTGTGGATTCGCGATGTTTCCCTTCACCATGCACAGGAGAATTAATTTCTATTGCACACAACACAAAGATTTAAATCCAGATTAGTCTTCTAAAAACCGACGTAAACCCTATCGCTGCTACTTCTGTTCGGTGGTGATTTATTCCCGTCTGGAATGTAAATACTGTGCATAACTTCTTCCATTAACTGTTAGAGAATGCCAGTAGGCATTAAGTTTGTCCATTACAACCCTTGGGTTAAGGAATTCCACTAAAGAATAAGTAAATGAATAGCTTGTTGTATTTGTGTATGTCTAGATTACTTACGTTTTACAAGTTGAATATCAATTGCTTCAGTGAAGGATAATATCGTAAAGAAACTTGTATAAAGTTCTCAAAGGTGTGTGAAGTCTCTCAATGCCAAGTGACCAGCGCGGTGGACTTAAACCCTCTTATTGTAGAGTATTTAAGAGATAGTACAGTGGGACAATTACAAGTTGTAATGGCGATGACGCATAGTTTGTAATAGACATCATATAGATACAACTATGGTATTGTTTTGAACTTCTCGATGCAAACCATGAGTATTGTAGTTCTTAATTCTGTATGTAGTGTTTAAATATAGTTACACAATTAGTATACACTAGTGAGATTGCTTTAATTGAGTTTATGTTTGTGTATTTGAGATTGTTTTTTTTTTTAAATAATCTTATTTTTTCAATACAATAAATGTTCACGGCAAAAACTCACATATTGTCTTACTAGGCCGTAACGGCCGTTTGATATAAAAGGGTCTTGACTTATTTTATGGATAAGGAAACGTCTTTGCGTTAACAACAAGCCACTGGAACCCATGATCAATTATATACTAAGTGTCACTGAGGCCAGCCTTCAAATTTACGCAAGAGTATGTAAAATTTGTTTGTAGGCAGAATCTGCAGATATTGTAGAAAGTATAATCTAAAATGATTTTGTCCTTGTGGTATACAATAAATACTCTCTATCTAAAAATTTCGAAAACAACGGCACGAATTTTCATTTGGTATGTGGTAGAAACGAGACAATTATGTCAAGGAATATTTTTATGTCATTATCGGACCAAAGAGCAGGTGGGCTGTCTGATAGTTAGAGGTATTTTCGCCCATGGATGCATAAAGGCTTCACCAACGCGTTGCATGTAACTGGGTCATGTGGTCGAACAAGATCCAATATTTTCTATTCGATCACCTACTCACCCATGCCATGCCGAGCATGGTTTCTGGTGATACCGGTGAAATTATTAATAATTTTGTAAGGTACTGTAACATTTCTCGTTCCGCAGAGAGAAGACGCACTAGCAGAAGCGTACAGCAGACGAGCGGCGGAGTGGATGCGGAGGGTGGAACGGATAGAACAGGGTCAAAAAAGAAAAGCGAAGGATGCTAGGAATAGGGAATTCTTTGAAAAGGTAAGCGCTAGTCACATTCTTTATTGAAAAATTGCACTTCTTCATTCTAATATTTAATAATATTCAATAGTCTAGAGCCTGAGAAAGAATGTAAGCTATTCTGTAATGCAAATAAAAGGCTGTAAGGTTTTGAAATAGGGGATGAAAGTTAGTATGGAAATTGGTATTCTAGATATTTTATACCAAAATTCCTGCGGGGTCGGAGTTTATATGGAAATACTTTGTGACATACTGATTTTCACGCAGGTGAAGTCACAGTTAGTTTACAATTGATGCTGTTCTACATTCATCTAGAATATTTTTGTTCTAGAATTCTCGCGGGGTCGGAATTTATACGAAAAATTCTTTGTGACATACCGATTTTCACGCGGACTAAGTCCCAGATAGTTTACAATTGATAATGTTCTATATATACTCAACAATAGATCCTGTTCTACATCTGAACCATGCGTTATAACCCAGGTGTTCCCGGAGCTCCGGAAACAGCGCGAGGAACGAGAACGGTTCAACCGGCTCGGCGCCCGCGTCAAGTCGGAGGCAGAGCTGGAGGAGATAGCCGACGGTCTACACGAGCAGGAGCACGAGGACAAGAAGATGCGGTCGTTGACGGTGGTGCCGCCGCTGTTGCGGGACCCACGGTCACCGAAGCCGTTGCTCAGGGATACTAACTGTAAGTCGATGGTCACTTGTTTGGTGGTAGCGGTGGTGGATGTCTACGATATTAGGAGCATGAGTAGGAGTTTTCCAACATTCAGCTGGAACGTTTTTGCTTATATATTTTTTTGATTGGGAGGGAAATATTGAAGATACCCCGATTGTTTAGTTGTAGTACCGACTATACCAGTAAATGCATTAGTAGGAACATTGCGACGTTTGGCTACCTTTTTTGTTTGGAGAGGGAGTGTTTTTGACCCATCTATAGAAAAGGAAATCGAGTTATGTGGGGTATCTACCTACTAACTGCCTCTTCGTCTTCGGGGGTCTACTCATTGTAGGCATTTCCAGAAGCGATTGTGTTGAAGTGCGCACATAACTTTACATTTAAGGTGTAGTATGTACGTCCAACTTAGCTATTGTTTAGTGATACAATAAACTCTTGTCATATTTTGTTCTTTAATTTAGCGTAAATTGACTTTCGAAAAGTGTTTGTAAAAATCAACTTGGAATAAAATTTCATTTTATTTCAATTCTAGTGGACCCGGTAGAATTTGTTCTGACTGGAAAAGTAGCGGAACACTAGGATAATATTCCTGTAGAACATTGTTTTCGTCTTATCTTGTAAAGCAATCAATTTCCTGGAAAACCTAAAAAAAAGCCAAAAAAACTATCCTATTTGCATCCCAAGACAGTCAAGTGTAATTATATGAATCGAAATTGGTTCTGCACAAAGTTAATTTCGCAGTTATAATATAAGTATAGATAAGAAACTGATAACAGTGTACATGTAAACCCAGTCAGGTGCATGGACATGGAGACGGAGCACAAGGAGCTGATGATGCGCAACGTATGGTCGTGCGGCGAGCGAGAGCTGTTCCGGGAGAAGTACCTCCAGCATCCTAAGAACTTCGGACAGATCGCCTCCTTCTTACCCAGGAAGAGCGTCAAGGATT
>DWPQ01001430.1:0-12288 GCA_018251795.1 Perichares adela | reverse complement strand
AAAATGTTCACTAATTTTGGTTTTGAATTATTTGTGAAAGGCCAGTGATGGTTTAAACGGTGAATAAATATGAAAAAAAAAAATTAGGAATACATACAGCAAAAATAACAATTTTGGTTTCCCTTAGAAACTATTCCTACCAGTCAATCATTTGATATTCGTCTCGTCGTTCAGAGGGTGGTACGAAGTATGCCGGGTCAACTAGTATACAAATAAATTTATTCTTATAAATTTGATTTGTTATTTTTAAACGAGTGTATGTCGCTTGCAATTTGTATCATGTATGATTTTAATGACAAAGTAACGTTTAAGTTATTCTGATAATTTTTATTAAGAAAATACCCAGAGCTGCTTGTTTTTTTTATAATATTTCGCTCATTGTTTAGTTAACAAAAACTTAATATTCTGAAGAGGACAATAAAAAAAAAATGTTGTACTTACCTAATGTAATCTTACCAAACTTAAAAATTCTTTCAAAATATTTATACTTTTAAAACATTATTTGTAATTAGTATTAAAACTGTTTCTTACTGTGTGATTATTTAAAATTATTATTAGTTCAGAATCCAGCAGGCTAAATACGAAATATGAGAGAAAAGATCGAGATGCAAGGAGATGTTGAATATTAAATTTTATCACGTGATGACCGATATACAAGTATGGTTGTGATCGGGGATGTGATATTCAGAAGCGTGCTAGTTCGATAGCGCACGTCCGAGAACCGAGGACGCTCGAGATAACCAACCTTAACCTGTCTTTCTTATCTGCACACTTTTGTCAACAGTTCCTATGCAAATATATTGGATTATAACATTATACAACAGGACGTTAATACATTGCGCAACGAAGTCAACACAAATATATATACACACACATGTATATGCACTAGTACATAGAGTTCAGTCATCTACTTGAGACTAACTAGAATGTGCTCAAATTCATTAATCAAATACCAGTCTTCCATATAAATGTAGTTAATCCTTCAAATCAATGCATTTTGTTTGTTGACATTGAATTATAACTCGTAAACTCATTTGGATTTAAATTAATATTTTTAAAGATTTTTGTTATTTTCAGATTGATTTTTGTTATTACATTCGTTTATTTATTTATGTTTTTTACTCATATAACATGTAAACGTTAATTTATTCGACTAATAAAACTACCTAATTGTAAGATTACATCTTATCTGTATGTATGTAGTATGGATGTAGATCTTACAAATCTATCTATCTGTCTTTGTCTATATTACAAAACAATACAATTTTATTCTAAAATGCTCACTAAAAATATTTATTACTGGTACGAGTACCGTATTACTATTTAGATAAAAGGTCAATGAACTTTGGTTTCTATATGCTATGAACTAGTGTAGGTATAGAAATTTATTCACAAAGTGCAATTGACCCAGCAGGTCTGTGACACGCCACGAAAGAACTGGATCTATTCCAGTTAGTAACCGAGTATTCTGTTTTGTTCCTATTGCTGTGTCTGGATTAATACAACAAGCTGTATATCTACTTGCTAAACAGTTAACTTGTTTTTTTTATTTCTAGGTTTATCTGATTAAAACAATTAAGGTAGGTTATACACATAGATGGGTAATTGTCCGAAAATTTTCAAATTGACGAAATTTTTCAAAATATTTTTCCGAAGAATTCTCAAACGGAAAATTATTTGGAAGATTTCCGAAAAAAAAATTTTTTTCTTTTCCTTCCGAAATTTTTCCATGACCCATCACTAGTCTAATCACTACGAATTAATTATCGTTGAAACGTCAAGTTGTTGATAAGTTATCCTCACTTATCCGTTAGATTTAGCTCGTTATTAGCTTATCAAAAATATCTACACATTATGGTCTTGTCTCTTTTTGTTGTATATCAACTTGTTAATCAGAAACATGTTAACAGATTTATTGAGAGTTTCGATAAAAGACTGAGAACTCAATAAAGTATTTATAAAATTGAGTTTTCTTTTATTATTATAGCGAACAAAACGTAGTCACGATGAAAGTTGACACAGTCCTTTGAGCATAAACAGATATTGGCGAAGGTCGCGGTACACGATGTCGCGAACGGAACGCTTCCGGCCGCGTGATAGGCACGTGCGGGGGCGCAGGATGCCACGTGGGACCTTGCCACCCCTACATATCACACAATTCAATAAAAAAAGATAGTTTGCCCGAATCACATAATTGCTATGGGAACTAAATATTTTAAGTGCGTCAGTGATAATAATTTATCTCATTCATACCCTTCTTGATACATGCTTACCGTTATGTATGTTTAACATGTAAACAAAATAATTTTACAACTTTATTTTTTATTTCTTTACGCTTGTGAATATTTGTATACACATAGTACAAACAATACCAGTAAGTGGGCAGTAGTTTAATGTTAAGTTACTTATGGATAAAAATGTATCATACATAATTTTATTGTCAACAGAAATTTTATTGTACAGAAAAAAGTAAATGATATGACAGAAGACCCTAAAGTGGATGTTTGATTAACAAACTTGTTAATAAACTGGTAGCTCGGGTTTGATTCCTGGTCGAAGCAAACATGGTTTGTGATTAATTGTGTAAGCCCATGCCATTCGCAGCTGCGAGTATAGACGAGTTCCTCGTCCTAGTCGTTGGAAGAAGATTAGGAGGCATTCTAAACTTCTATTTCTTATTTTTGTTCTTAAACTAAGAGAATTTAGTTCCTCAGTTCAACGTAGTGTCAATTAGGTCAAAGCATCAACAGAAGATAGTAAAATAAATTCTATTTAAGGCATCAGATAGTCATAAAGCACAACAATTTACATCTGAAAAGCAGTTACGAAAGCGAGACATAAAGAGGAATAATTCTTTCCTGATGTGATAAACGGCGACATTCATAAAGGTGAAGAAAAAAATTAATTCGTGAATTCCTTAAGTTATTGGCACAAAAAGGGAAAATTTAAGACGTGCCAAGTCAGACAATGCGAAGTGGAGTTAATCTTGCGGCGATCAATAAACTCTCTGATTACACATTCATGTAATACCTCGTACCTCACAAAGATATCCCTTGTCGCGTCCAATGTGGGCTGCGCCTGCGCTCTTCGACGCGGCGCGGCGGCGCTCGGTGGCCACGCGGCTTTATTTGGGTGCGTGACCAAATTATGCGAATATTAAGCACTTTAAAAATTTTAAAATGAATGTACACTCTCGTGTTTTAATCATGGAATTAAATAGCTATTTAATTTTATGACCATCTCCAATGCACGTGCTTATTTCAATACCTACTTCATACGGCTATGCTTGAATATTTACAACGATGTTTTCCTGTCTCGTTTATACTTTGTTATCTACGCACGTTTAGTTGCAATACATGTGAAAAGATATTATCGATAAGTAATAAGACATAATATTCAAAATATCTTATATGTTATATTTTAATCTAAGATTGAGTAATCCATAACTATCGCTCAATAATCGTGGTACAGTAAGTGATAATAGAGATTAATAGTTTTATTTTCTTTAAAACGCTTACAACGCCGTCAATATGGTTAGCGGTGCCAGCCTAGGATTCGAACCTACTTTCTAAACGTCTATATCAATTTTGTTACCTCTGGGCACAATAAAATTTTTGAAAGCAAGTGAATTGAAAATACTTTAAATTATGAATTCAATATTTAAACGTTACAAACCTACAACGAAATGTATGTTGAACCTAAACAAACGTAAGCTTTATCAAACGTACGATTTATCAGTATTTGACGTCCTTGACATCGGAACGAATCAACAATGTTTGTAGGTATGTAGTATCTGAAATTGTTACTTTGTCCATGTGATGATTTTGCATCAGAAAAGGCGAAATTCGATGGCATAATAGAACATGTGGGTCAGTAAAGGACACGACCGTATAACAGATCTGTATGTTGAAAAAATATGCCAGCTGACCGTTTCCTTGGTATTGCCGTTATAAATTGTAAACGAGAAGGCCGGCGAGGTGACACGAGTGAAATTGGTCCATCTGTTGATTTGGTGTGTGTAGCCGGTGGCCAGGCGTCATCTGCGATCTGCGTTCCTACCCTTGTTTCATTTTTAATGGAAGGATTAATTAACGGCACCTTGTTTGGGGGTATAAATTAAGATGGGCGATCCTGTCATTAGATGATGGTTCAAGTACAGGTAGAATTATTTCTCGTTAGCGTTTAAAATGTATTTTTTAAGTAATAAAAGTCCAAACGGATCCTCAGATTAAACGAACTGTAGAAATACCTATTGCAATACCAACTATGACGTACAAAGCCCTCGTAATATTATCTCGAATAAAATAAAAACAAAATAATAAATATTTGTTGTGAACATTTTCCCCAACAATATTTTACGTCAACAGCTGTCATATGACGGGCCAATGGATGATAAATGGTCATTGATGCACATGGATATTCACAACACCAAAGTCATCACCGGCAGTAAGAAGTACTCGCACATTACTGGTTTTTAGACAGTAGGTGCAACCCTACCACCATGTACGAGTACTTACCATCAGGTGAAATGGTAGTAAAAACACTAACTCACAAAAAGTTATAAAAATATATATAGGGATTATACTGACGACACAGCCGTAGCCACCACAGATTAGATGGATCCGTTATTCAGCAAAAAATATCACGAGCAGGTTAAGTCGGTTGGCTAGGACTCAAGGATAGAAGCCCATCTTAGGAGGTTTGTGTTAAATGATAAATTTCTGGATTTCTACATACTTTTATTAAGTTCACAGACGTCTATGGGCGGTGATGATCCCTTACGATCAAAAGGCTCGTCTGCCGCTCATGTGTCGATTATTAACCAAAAAAATAGAAATTACGCTTTACCGAAGCCACTACTTATAGCAGAATTAAGAAGTAAGACTTAGACTTAAACGAATTGTATAAGGTTATCCCTATACAAATTGAGAAGTCGACTTATGGTGAGCAAAATAACTTTATGTATAATATTATGCGTCGGACGCGTCAACGCGTTGAGCTAAGCCGAACGACATCGTTTTCTCTCTTAATGCGATATAAATAAAGCTTTTTCCTATCGGCTTAAACCAATTCCTCGGTGACCCCGTATTGGGAGACCGTAACATTATAGTTAAACGGTGCAAAAACTTCCGTGCGTAACCCACATGTCATGGCACGCGCAGATGCAAAGAAATTCGTATGAAATAAATATGCTATCGTCTATGAAAATTAGTGAAAATAATGAAAGTTAATAACCTGGTTTCATAAAATGAAGCATTCAAGTTCCACATTTAAAACTATTCTATATATTTTTGATCACGTCTGAGAAACACATGCACGCACGATATACCTATAAGTGTACAGATCTTGCCTTAAATAAAATCATAAGAAGAGGCAGTGTGTATATAAGTAAGAAGGTATAGGTGTTACCTTACGATTCTATGGAGATAAGGCCTCTGTTCATAAGCATGTGAATGAAGTTAATAAGCCTTTATTCGGATGCACGGCCACGAATCAAGGCGACGATCTCACGTCCCCACAAAGACGTTGCGTTTGACAAACATGTAAAACTCTCTCGATTTATTTTCGATGACACATCTCGGCTTTTCATCACTCATTTCAAACGGGTGACCATCGATAAGCTGTCTCGGAATTTTAACGTTTTATTGTTCACAATAGCTCACTAACTTCCTTCAAATACTGACACTATAGCGCTTTCTATCGGATTGCTGTGTTAATGTAATGTTATAGATCGAGTTAACTGATTCATAATGTATGATTAACAACTGCAGGCAGAGGTGACTAAACAACATTTATGTTCTTGTAACCATTTTATTCCTCAAGATTATAATCGATAACGTCCATATTAATTTTATTTTGGTCAAATGAAATTTTGAGTTGTTTAATCCTCTCTCTTCTATTTAGTCATTGTTAGGTTATAGTGATTACCTTTCCTTATGACTAAAATTTAAGATTTTTTGTCATAATAGGATGCTCTAAGGTTCATCTGTTTTCAATATATTCTTGACGATATCAGTACGACAGTATATAATATAGTAGTATAATAAGTACCGAGGTAAGTTCGTGTTATACATACCTACCTACTTCTATAAATCTTTAAATTGAACGGGCTAATTTTTAACCTTGCAACCATACATTTTTTTCTTATTACATTTCATGGAACCACATTACCTTTTAAGTTTAAACCCATAACCACATGGTAATAAAAATCTCAATAAAATAAACAAAGCAACATAAATATTTCTTTAAGTAAAAAGCTCATTGAACAAAAATCCCGAAGCAGTCAGTGGTTAACTTCCCAAGACACACCTGCTCGCCGTTCCAAGCTTCAAACAGTGAACACAATAAGAGCTATTGAAATGCTAAACAAAAATGGCGTTCGATAGACAGCAGCACTATATTGAATTAACTCGAAGTCTGAACAATGCTTACAGCGATATCTCTGCCTACTTTCTTTTGGAGAAAGACAACACAGTTCCTTCTCGAGAGGACGCTGACAAGCGAGCGTCGAGACAAAGACGATCGACAGCGGTTGCCCGTAATGCACAAAGGTCAACTTGGTTCGAGATCACCTTACATCGTGGTGCGCCCGCGCCAGTGCGTCGTGATTCGGCGCGCCTCGGCATACACTTTTGTGAGTCGACGACGACGAGCATTATCGCGCGATCTGAAGCGGAGATGCCTCTCATAATGCGTCCAGATAAACCCGCATTGTGTCGTGTGCTCTCTATAACAAGAAGAATATTCCATGAAAGGAGCGCGCAACGCAACAGGTACATGCCCCCGCGATTATCTACTAGTTTAGGTGACGTGTAGTCGCTTCTTTTGAAGCGTATATTTGGGTTTACCATATATCAATACACACTATATAAACATGATGATTATTTCATAGACAAGACTGCTTAAGTTTGATGCACAAGAAAATATATTCATAAGTGTTTTCTCTAAATGTCAGTAGGAAAACATTTTCCTCGGCAGTTTTATGCCAGTTCTTATTCCCTTATTCTAGGCCTTATTGCAGTGACGATTCCGAAAATAGTTTGAAAAACCAACTTCTAATAAATTACACTTTATGTCAACGCTAAAATACCAGGAACAGAATAGACAAAATAGAACAGAATAGAAGTAGAAGTAAAATATGTAACTTTTATATGATTATAAACATTCAAGAAAATAAATAATTACAGATACAGCATTAACAACCAACATAAGCAATTGCGGCCGTAGAAGGTACTTGGATATACAATTTCTTAAGTGCTTCCGTGATTCGGAGAGCACATTGTTATCATTAGATAACAATCCCCAAATAATGTCAGAGGCTGTTGGGTGTTTCGAGCTTCGTATTTGGATGGCTTCTCAACTTTCAACCTATGAGTCGCGAAAGACTGGTAAATATTATCTTATCAGGTGGGATTGTTGTCTAGCATTAAGTTATTATAAACAAAAATCCTTTTAAATATTCCTGATAAAAAATCGGCAACATCATATTGAATTTCGCATTACGCCAATAGATAATGATTCGAGGAAGGTTATATCGTATGTCTTTATTTAAGGAAGTCAAGAATAAATGATTATCTGGGACCTTCACCTGTTCACCTGGGACAAGGCCTTAGATGATTCATATAAACATATGCACTAATGCAGTAAAAGAAATTGCATAACTTTAAAGCTTCTGTGTTTAAATAAAGTAGTAATGCGAAGTAAACAACACACAAAATATTGAAATTTCACCTTGTTATTATGAATATATTAAAAATATAATTTGATTCCAAAAACTTATGCTATAAGTGCTGTGACACGTTTAACAGCAGTGAATTAAACAGTCACGGCTGACTCATAATACCGGTTGGCTATAAAGACAACAGAAATTATCTGTGTCTAGTTTATTTCCCAGACAAAGCGCCATGTTGCTACGATACAACAATTCGAAATTGTTTGTGTTTATTACTACGTTATATATTAGGGCTGATTCATATTCTCGGTACTTATTGGGAGCCAAACTATGATAGATCGCAGTAGTTAATGTTCTCTCCTGTCAGTTGTACAATATATTTTAACTTTAATGTACACGATATGCAGGTAGCTGAAATAGATCAATTATTTCATTTACATCCAAAGATTTGTCTTTTATTTCAACATTGTGTATCCGATCTTATAAGGACGCTAAATCACTATTAAGATTTGAGTTTTTTTTATCTCAATTTTCAGGAGTCTAACTGTGCAATATTTATTATTATAATTATTATTAATTATCTGTGCTTATGCACACTGGCCACATAGTATGTGGGTACCGCGGTCGCATGGACTCTATAAAGAAAAACCCCAACAGCGCGTTTCCGGGTAAAAAAGTATCAGGAAATCCGTTTTTTTGACTGGGATTAACTCAATGTTACTCAAGATCAATTGACTCTTTGATTTAAGGGATAATTAAATTCTAGTTGTTATAATAATATATCAGTATTTTTCGGACGAACCGGCGTAACACGGTGTAGATGCGGTAGAGTAAAATAGTGTTCGCCGGAAAGGAAAGGATTCACACAAATGTTTCGTAGCGCGTCGTGCGCTGAAATCTTTTGAAGCAACATTGGGAGCAGCGGCGAGGTACCTGCGGCATGCAATGTGGAGCACTCGATAGAGCGGCCCACCCAGCGCGGCTCCGACAAAGGCAACGTGGCCGTGAACGCGTTCACGCAACTAAGGTACACTAATAAGTTGTCTGCCTACCTAAACCTACATAGTACCTGTTTGTGAATTATATTAACTATATTTGTGATGTACGATGTTCCGTTTTTGCTTTTTATAGACATCTACATCTAGTGCTTTAAACGTGGTTATCCCTCACGATACCTCGAGGTGATATCCTGTACGCATCGCTAATTAGAAATTAATTGTCACGTGATCAGATGAACGAAAGGTGAAGGAAATATTTTGACGAACGCTACGTACCTGAGAGTGGTGGAAAATCACGTCGATGATGGTTGATTGATGAAGCAGTTTTAGGAAATTTTATAATGTAATTATTTATTTTTATCTTATGGTAGTTGGGTTTAGATCCTAAAGATTTCAATTAGATTACATTAAAATAATAATATATTGTATCAATTTGTTAATGATAAAACTTGTATCCATTACTTTGACTAAATAGCTATACAAGTTTTAAACCGTTTTGTTTTAAACCGCATACATTTAACAAGTTTGGATCTAATTACTTCCATTTGTGTAAGTATAATGAGAACGACCAGTCGCGTTTTGAAGTGATTGAATGTGACATGCAAAAGCTGGTTATGAGCTTGAATATAGAGCTGTATAATATTACCAGATAAGAGTCGCAAGGAATTATGGTCGTGTAGCAAATCAAGTGGTACGGAGTCTGTGTGGTTGATTTAAATCAAAAGAAGCGCTACTCTCCCTGCTCACGCTTCCGACTACGCGAGCATGTCGCTCACCATTCTTGTTTCCATTCCTATGGATATAGCAAACAAGCGTGAAATTCATTTGATTAAGATCAATGTAATTCGCGGACATCTATTTGCTCATAAACTATAAATAAGTATTTAAACTATTAGGCAGCAAGTGGGTTAAAGTGAATGTCTACCAGTTGTAGTTCTTTGCTAGGCAATATCTGCTAATCCGCACTTGGTCAGTGTGGAATATGGATTTAAGCCCTACTATTGTAATAGAGCCGAGTCAGTAGTGGAACACTTATGGGTTATGACGAAGGACCCGCTGTTTTTAGATTAAAAACTTACTAGTTTTAGTAGTAATTAGCGGCACTCCGCTAAATACAGTCGTTCATAATATTATGAGTTCGTTAATATTTGATAGTTAATTTAATTATTATTAATTCGTTAATATTTTATTAATAATTAATCGTCTCTTGCTTTGGTGAACAGAAACTTCGTGGGGAAACCTGCTAACCTGGGATGTGTCCATGATATTCTTGAAGATTTGTCAAGTCTGCCAATCTGTACTTGGCCAGCGTAAATGCCTATGGCCTACAACTCTCACAATTTGAGATGCGCGTCAAGTACTGGGTAATTTAGGGTTTGTGATCATTATCACGGCTATAATCACTATACATACGGCTTTTTATTTGTTAGTCATATCCACCGCCCAGCATATTACTGTTTTGTGCAGAAAGGGTACTCTTATTTTCATATTTATATATGTCGGTATCGATAACAATAACGCGGAGATGGGCCATCTGAGTAAGGAGTCATTACCGCCGGTGATTGGTTCTAGAAGGTGGTTGGTAAGCCAACTAAGGAAACCAGGCAGTTCAGAAAACCCTTTCACTATTAATATGTTACCTTCGGAATTAGACTGGGTTTTAGAAGCAAAAAAATTACGTGCATGAGTGTATAGTTATAACTACATGAATAAATTATTTTGAATTTGATACACAGCCCAGTAACCTCTAACAATGAGAAGCCTATTGCTAAAACCTCGTTCTTCATTTAGCAGGGTGTACCACGTGCACTCTTGAGCTGGAAGTTTAATAAACGGGTCCTTTAATTTGGTTCTCAAGTAAATTTATGATTAACTAGCTGTGCCCGCGGCTTCGCCCGCGCGGAAAGCTCCCAGCAGGCGAGATTTTTTAACATTAATCGTTATATTTCAGTCAATTGACATAAAATCGTAATGCATTATTATCTATAACCTTCCCAAAGTATTGCACTATCTTTCAGTAAAAACCGTACAAAAATCCGTTCTGTAGATTTTGGGAAATAGGGGCACATACATGAGGGAACTTTGTTTTATAATAAGTATAGATAATAATATATTGGTTGACGGTTTTCCAATATCTTCTGTACCATGTACTTCGACCGCTAATGTGTTACCTACGAAACGATAATAATAATTATGTGGGATACAATCTTTTTTCCTCGTCAAAATCTATTTAATAATATCTGCCCATAAATTGCAGTGTAGAGTGAAAAAATTGATTTTTAAAAATATTTCGATACAAATTGACACTATTGGTCACGCACACGATTCAATTACAGTTCATTTTGCGTATACAAGTATAATTTTTTTTTGGTCTCATTCACGTACATGATACTTCTACCTATCTATTTATACGTCAATAGGACTAAGGATATACTCGTCATTATCATCATAAACAATAAATGTCCTAGTGCTAGGCTCGGATTTTCTCTCAATTTAGAGGGTTTAAGGCCTTAGCCCTTGTATATCCGCCCATTTGGACCTAGAAAATTCATTTTCATTTTTTCATCCAAAATACCTCAGTGCCTGGAGACTTGATTGACGAATTGACGAATTGACGAATTGATGAGTTTAGAAAAACAGAAGGTATCTGGATTCAGAGAGCTCAGGACCAGACAGAGTGGCACTAAGTGGTCCAAGTCCAATAGTGAAATTGTAAGGGCTCAGGTATGGTTGGATGGAATGCCTTAGTCCGACCAATTTGAATTAAGAAAAAGCACACCTGCAAGAATATTATGGAGAACTTTTATGCAGATTTACTAGCGAAGTTGTCCTTAACCAAAGTGAGCAAAAACTGAGTAATAATACACACATCATTTAAAAAAAAATGTATTGCTCCTTTATTCACGTACTTAACCTGCTAAAATTTACTGATTTGTTTACATTATATTAGTTTTACAATAACACCATATATTTAAACCATATTGCAAGTGTACGATTTTCATTATTTTGTGTGATATAAAATAATTCTTGGCGGATGACAGATGGCGAGTGCATGCAGGCTCGCGGTAAATCCGCTTAGCACGGTCACTACGCGGCCCATGTCGAGCTTTAATGGATTTTTCTCGTCGATTGCTTCCTGCATTAAGGATGCGTATGAGATTAACGGACGTTTTGACTGCATTTTTTTGTTTTTTTACGGCAATCATAATAGTGTTATTTTATCCAACAGAATGATATTGAAGTTCTGGAAGAAATAACTGTTGGATAATATTTAATGCGTCTATTTTAGTTGACACTTAGCAACCTTCATTATTTGTCGAGTCAGTTCTTTAAAGTGATTCTGATTATAATTATTAAACGTCGAAGCCATACGTTCTGTTCAATGTGGATGCACAAATATTGTTTTTTACTACATCATAAATAGCAACGTTCTCAAGAACGCATTTAGTGATTAAGTGCAGTATTGCATTTCATAATGAATAGGTATATGTAATATAGATTAAAAATAAAAGGAATGATGGACCAAACATTTTTGGAAATGATTTCCTTGCGCGGAATTTAGCGGATGCATGCATGCTGTCACAAATCGGTTTAGTCCGGTCACTGCTTCGTCGATGT
>DWPQ01001429.1:0-12289 GCA_018251795.1 Perichares adela | reverse complement strand
GAATGAGTCATCTTTAACCGTATATATTTTATACTGTTTAATCAACTATTTACTAAATGAGGGTACAGTAATAATCTTTAGTTAATTATTCATGAAACTGGGTCGAAATATCGTGAATACCCATATCGGATTAAAATAGGTACAAAGTATGATATACATGCTTTGTCTTGTACAGATTTAGTCAAATAATCTCTTTGCTGAAGTCGGTGGGAGTAACGAAACGATTTTTTTTCTATTTCAATACAATAGAAATTATGTATGTATTCATGAAATTTGTTAGACATAGTAAGCCAGATGATTATGCTGAGTCGACTAACGAACGCCCACGGAAAGCTCAACTACCCGCAATCACTCAGCATTTGCACTTAAACCTTGAAGATGTAAATTCTAAATCTGAAAATTATATCATTTTGGTTACCACTAACAAGTATGGGTTTTCTTAGTATAACTATGAAGTTACCAAGCTTTATCTCATTTCTTTCTTTAATGTAACGCTTCTATGTTTAGATTAGAATTTTAGACATTAAATAATTTAAAAAATATACAAAGCTTCATTGAAGACACAATATAATTTTATTGCAAGCTTCAGAATTATGAATTAAAACATTAGAAGTAAAACATTAGATGCCAATATTAACAGGAAATAATGACTGAACGAAGTTGAGTGTCAAATCAAGTTATAGTGACATTTTAAATTAAACAACCATGAGGAATATTAAACAACTGAAATATAATTTAAGTACTTTCGACACGCCAAAACTGCTTGTTTTGCTTGTATTAAAGGATTCCTGAGATAATTATCTCGGAGCGAATTACTACGCACCCATTTATTAACCATCTTAATTACTAAGACCAAGTTAATTACAGCGGGTAAAACTTAGCGCCTATAGCGCGTTATCCCGTTAATTTAGTACAAAGTTGCTTTAACGAAAATCTCTTTATGTCATACCCTGTGGGATATCGCCAAAGTTGGTGCGGACAATTCCGAATGTTACCTTTAATGGCTCCCGTTAACTTTGTCATAATAAAATTATAGAAAAAAATCCCGGGCCCACTTGGAACAATTACTTTTATTTATGGCCTCAATAATTTACTGTCGCAAGCAATGTCGTTATATGGGATAAGGTTTTTCTCTCCATTGAATTTTCTTATAATGTATTACTTACTTTGAATAGACATTGGTCAGTAGAAATTACTTTATTGTAACCGTGCCATATTTTAAATTTAAGTAGACTACCTAACATGCGATATAAAATGTATTTCTTTATGTACTATTTTTATGTATATGTGTACTTATGTATATAGTTTGGTGTACTAAATATTTATACCTGAAAGGGCCGGTTTTTGAAAAATAGAATTTATAATGTACAATTACGGTAAATTACCTCGTATACAATGGGTTACAGCATGTCATTTATTAGTTCCTTACAATATAATCGTTGGGATTTACTTTACTTTTCCTTTCTATTTGTGACAATTATGTCACGAAAATTCTAAATATTAATAAATCAAATTAAATTTTAATCTGTAGACGACTGTATTATGTGTAGTATTGGACTATGACCTCTGTGTGAGAGGAGACCCGAGCCCAGCAGTGGGACAATTATGGGTTGATGTGGTGGTGAGACGACTGTATATTTTATAACTTATATCAAAATGTTATATCCTCTGTAATGCTTTATGTTGCGTCAGCAGTTTAATTTTTCCACGGCAGCCGAAGTACGCTTTTAATCTTTTTGTTATAGCTTATAACAAAGTAGCAAATTGGTTAATGTGAAATTGCAACCATAACGCATATTGCAGTACATTTTAACAAAGAGAACGCGAATTTCAAACCCATCTCATTACCTCGTTGACCGCATCAGCAATATAGGTTGTCGGTTACGGCAGCAATAATACTCGTTCGTGTAATAATACTCTTTATTACGCAATCTTTATATCACATAATCTGATTGAAAAATAAGTAGTTAAGTAAGTAGCTTACGTTGATTTTTCGCAGTATTAACAGGATTTACGTCGTGGCTAATAACTCGTAATAATTGGTACTGATTTCTAATCTTACATAGTTGTCAGTTATTTTATTGCACTGCGATAAAATTTACATTCGTTATCGTTATTATATTACTGACTTAAGCTGACGAGGTTGGGGCCTAGTTATGAAATTAATTTTGCCAGCGACTTGTAAAAATTTCGAACTTACATAATTTTCTTTCATGATCTCGGTATTGAAGTTGGAAGTTTAGTGCCATTCATATTCAACCAATTTTCATGTTACGTATCGTAGTTAAGTTGATTTATACGAGTAAGTTTTTGAATAGTTAAAATGTTAAACAATAAAGAAAACAAATTAAATTGAAGCGATTAAACAAGTCTTCCTTATAATTTACTCTGTATTTTTTAATTATATCATCAAAGTCAAAGTCAAACATATTTAATGTGGACAAGTTTATAACAAAAGGTGACAAAGTAAATGAATGAATGAATCATGTTATTGTTATTAATTGCCAGTTTATTTGTTATTTCTGACTTTCTGTTAACCCGCGACCCGAACCTATTTGCAATTGCTAAACAACCGGACAAACTTTTTAAAATTATAATTACCGTGCGCGTTGACTGCTAAAAATATTTATTTTAAAGATGATACGCAACGAATCGTGTTTGTTGAATCCGCGTCATTCGATCACCAATCTGATCATCGAAGTCGTTTGTAGAATATAGATTATTCATAGACGAATGAACAACATACTTTTAATCATTATCATTACAACCTGTAACTGTCAAATCCATCATGTTGACTAAGTCGTCATGTACCTATGAAATCACTATGGAGACCTTAAGAGTTGCTAATGGAAATAAAATAAAAAATATCGTTTGGGTATTTTGTCAATTTATATACAAATAAGTAATTTGTTCACGTATGCACGTCATTCTATACCGCTACCAAGGATTCATTCTTTCCTTTCTCGCGATCCTTTCCTTTAATGACAAGTGATAGTTATTTCCTAATAAACTTACTTTTGTAAACTACAAAGCACTACAGATTAAATGAATGCGGTTTTAAATTTCATTAGGACATTCCGACACCTGCTGACCGGTGTTTCAATCGGAATTCGACTGTGGCCCCTCTCCGTACAATTGCAATCAGTCTAATATGTTGAACAGTAGGTCCATCTCATTATCATGGGCGACCACAGGTGAATGATGGCGCGGTGCGTGTTCCACCCGTTTTGTTTGTGGTCGATTTAACGCCCAGGACAAATTGCGTGTTTGCCGCCACAGACGAGAGGTCGTTTCAGAAGTAAGAGGAATAAATCGACTGATTACTTTTACACAATTTGAAAATGTAAAGCGAATTGTTTCGTCGTCCAACTGCATGATGCGTATTGTTTAATTCGCTTCCCGACTGCGAATAATAGGTTTTTCTGTTTTGTTATGACTGCAATGTAATGACTGCATAAATTATTTTTTGAGGGAAATTTATTTCGAGCGGACACTTAAAAATCTTTTGTACTTTCGATTCAGTATTGGTGAACAGAATATAAAAAATGTAAATGTTGACTATTGTTGTTGTTATTACCGAAGTCCACTGATGGGCTTCAAACTTCGGCCTGGAGGTTATTATGGAGATCTTAGGTATAAGTTAATTTCTGTTACACACACATGCTATTTTAAAATATTAGAAATGTATCCTGAATGCGAATGTAACTTTACACCGACGTTTATAACACTTAATAGTCACTTCTTCGTATAATCTTTTTAAATTGTAAGCATCTTGTTATCTTAGAAACTTTGAAAACAATCGCCTAACAAATTCCTTTTATTTTAAAAATTGTATAAAAATAAAAAACGTGGTACTTAAAATCTTTATATTTATTTCCTCGGTGTAAGCGAACTCTTGTTTTCATCCTTTTAACAAGAAAGTAATCTGTCGACCTCGGCCGCGATAACTGGATTTTTATGTAACAAGCTCGAATCGCGCCTACCCTCACCTAGCCTCGGGCTCTCTTAAGAAATCCCCGCATTGTCAGCTTCTACTAAGGATTCAGAGTAATATACATTTACCCGTATTGGAATTACACCTGTATTTTACTCATACAACATAAAATCGGCGTAAAACGACAGCCAACAAGACACTGGTGGAGAAGCCTTTATTTAGTTGGTTTCATTGTTACTACTGAAAGTTTTACTAGCGACTATTTTCGGTTTTGTATAAGAAACATATAAGGTATAACGGGGTTACCCATTATCAAGGATCAAATTCTTATAAACACCAGGAATTCTATTAAAATTCTAAACTTATCAGCCGCAATTTTTCGCAGTTCAAACTCACTTTCGAAACTAACCTTTGATTCAAAGCTGTAAAACATCCATTTACTTGGTGATGTTCATTTGTTTCCCGGCTACGATCGACCGCCGATCAGTGCAGCGGTAGCCGCCGACATACGCCCGCGGCGGACGTAAATTGTGTCGTGAAATTTGAGATTGCTTTTTACATAGTCTACATTCTCCGGTGGAAACAATCTCGATACCGTAGCGGGTGTGTGTGAAACTCGTATCGTGAGTTCTGGGCCAATATGATTGACTTCTCTATCCAGGGTAATCTGTAATTCGAAAAAAAAACGATTAAAAACATGTAAGACAGTCATGAGTAGGTACTGCCGAAGTGAAAACTTACGTAACTGTATTTTGAGAATTTATGCATGTTAAAATACATTTGTAATCTAAATAATCTACAATATAGTAGATGACACTTAACATTTATGAATTAATTTTCTAGCATAACATATGTAGCTATTTAAATTAAAAGAATCAAAATAAATTCCGTTTTTACTGACAGCGATAGGTGACAATGACCCGAGTTCAATAATTTTTCTTCAATCAAAAAGCTCAAAACGTCTAAAGAAGTTTTCACTTCATACATTTTGCTACATATCGGTAAAATTATTCTTCATTAACTCGTTAACTAACGTTGACTTTAACGTGTTATTATGATGGGAAAGCGATATTTATCTGTAGGTATAATTGTTGCACCTGTAAGTAATTGCATATGTAAACGACTTGACCAATTAAATTGGTTTATTCAGCATGATAGTTCACAGCCGTATGTATACCCGCCACGTGTACTTTTAGTCTTATTGATATGCTATTTATTTATAATTGAAATCATAATAATAATTGCGTAATAAATATCTCACCAAGCTATTACGTCTTTCCATCAACTATTCGTTCATAAGTCTACTAAGTCAGCTAAAAACATATAATATAAAAACTTATAATATTAGCGACGTTTCCACTTCGTTGAACAATTAATATTGAAGCAAAAACGATATATATTAACCATAAGGATTACGGCACACGTTTGCAAAGCTACAAGTCTTAGTTGCGTTCCCAGCTGCGTAATATCGGTTAACCGCCCGAAATTATACACAAGTGTCGCATATAAGATGGGCCGGTAACATGTACGGCACTAAATTTTAGTTACACTCGTAGAGGCAACAGGTGCACGGGATGAGTCCGCCCGAGACGCGTAATTAACATCGACCGTGCGGCCGCTGGTTAAATACAAGAAAAACAAACTAACTTTATTTCTATGATTACGACCGGCTTCAAGTTTTAAGCACCCCACTGCAGAAGACTATCCTCGTAATTGAGGGGACCACTCTCACGAGCACTAGCTATTGCGGATAGGTGAAGGGGATAACGATTATCTCCAGTTCTTTATATTACCCAAAGACCTCTGACATGGCTTAAACGTTTGTTTGTTTCTGATTGACATTGTGCTGTTGGATCAAGCAGCCTTTACAGCTCACACAGATGGCTTAAATGACTACAAGTAAAATGGATACTGATACCCTTTTTAAAGATGTTAACAAATCATTGTAATTTCTGTTAACTAAGACAAAAATTATATTTTATAAGTTTGCGCTCACAAAAATGTTGGCGCTATCCAGTAGTGCTAGTAATATAATTGTAATAAAATAATATTAAATTATATCCTTACACCAGTAAATTCTCAAAGTGATATCGTGACCATTTATGTGGAAACAAAGTAGCCTCAAGCATTTGATTCACGGCAGAATTTGGAGGTGTGATAACGGAGCCTGAGGCGACCCGTACTAACACGATAGAGTGTTATCTATATTAATCTACATTGTTATAATTATTTATAAAGATATTATATTTTATTGTTTTCTTACACGATACAATCTCAAAGGTAGAAAACATAGAAGGAATGGTTAGTTTTATTAAAATCGGGAAAGTGTCGTTTATCCTGATATTTTTCTTACCGATATAAACGACGACTTGAAGCAACGGGCTTCGTCGAAGTTATCGAGCCGTGGTAGTTTTGCTGTAGATGGATCATACAAAATTTTTACCACCCATCTTAAAAATGAATATATAGAGTTGTTTTTTTTTTTTTTGAAGTTCGAACTTACTTATTTACTAGAAATACTGATTACTACAGATGTAAGTTAGTAAATAATACACGATAGCACTAAATTTAACAATGCTGCGACCAATTAGTGAATCCATTTGTGCTTTATTACCCAATAAAAACAATGATCCAATAACCGCGGAATATTAATCTCCCAATTTGAACGTACTGTTTTCATAAAACAATTTTAACTAACTATTTTCACCAATGCGGCTGTGGATCGCATCAGTCCTTTGGGTGGAAAAATTAATTATTACAAGTTTATTTAATATATTGACAGATGTCGTAGGCACGATTCGGATCACTACATGAGCACGGAAAACATTGAGTGAGTTGCCAATATCACTACATTTTCACATTTTACTCACTTGTCAATTAAATGTCACAGGCGATTCGTCGCGAATTTACCCAGTCGGTTGCGAATATCAAGCGGCCAAATGAAATTTGCATAAAAAACACATAGCTTTACCGTACCCTGTCGGCCATAACATACAATATAAACACGGACGTTTAATTCCGGTATATAAATTGAAAGCATGTAAGGGTTAAAGTGGCTGGATTCCGTAGAACCGTTGTTGCAACATGACATTAAAGTTTTACAATCAGTTTCTATTCATAGTTAACGAGCTAAAGGACCAACATACCAACAAGTAAAGTAGATAAAGTTATTATCCATTTTAAAGATACGAATATGAATCCCAGACATATAACAAGGCTAGATGTTGAATTTATTAATTTATTTATAAATAGGTAAATAGTAATTGGTTTAGTTAGTCCATTTATCTTTAAAGCCGACAAAGACCTGATAGGCCATTTTAATAGTAAGCGATAACCGTCATCCATGGACTTCATCGGATGCGGATTGGATAAATGGGTGCGGAAGACCGGATTATTACGGGTCACCCACATAATTTTATGTACGAGATATGTATAGAGTAGATTCTTCCAACTAAAGTATATTAAATAAAGAAAACATTTTTTCGAAGTTCTGATTAGGATATTTAACTTACTGCTAGGTTATCAAAATGGGCCCTTGGGGTATTTAAAAATCACAGCATTGGCGAGATGTGATGTATCAATCGAGAATTAATTTAAACTTTGCTGTCCAAAGCGAGCAGCGAACAGCCCAAGGGACTAAACGGGCATCAAATCGAATAGAAGGTTATAATTGACTAGCATCAAGCGAATAACGACCTAACCACCGCCATCTTCCCGGTCAAATTTAAGCTCTAAAATATTACGCATACAAATCAAAATTGCTTAAAGTTAAAATACATGAATACCCCATTTTAGTTGACTAACAAGTAAGCCGGTGTCGTGGCGAGTCTAACACTCACTTAGGAGAAGCTTCACAAAAGTAATTTGTGAGCCTGAGGGCCGATCACTTAGATCTTGCCGCATTTACATTTTTAATTAACGTTATGCTATATTTTATTAACGAATGCTAAAAAAACCCTCAACAGGCTACTGGTAAGTGAATTTATTGGCAGTAGAATGAGAAGTTGCTCGTATGTTCACGATAATGGTTTTGTAAATTAAACCCGTTATGAGAGCGGTTTGACGTTATTGTTATGGCGTTGGACGCGTTAATTTACAGGATCCCCATTTTGTTTTTATCAATGATAACATGAGCCTAATAGGTGTGTCGGTTGTTAAGCTGTTATGAAACTTTGGACCGCTCATTTCATATTCAGTTAAGCGTTAAAGTTATGTTTTGTCTGTGGAATTAAGTTGTAGGCGAAAGCCCTGAGGACCTGACGGTTTCCTGTCGAGCAGTGACAAGCTCAGGGCGCCTACAACACTTCAACCGTTCAACCCTTCTACACCTCCTTCGCAGAAAATTAAAACCGTCAATCAGACTTCGGTAGCTATTACCGATCAATCACTGCGTTCCATTATTTGCGCCTATTAATTACATCCAGTTTAATTGCGTTCATTCATTGTTGTTATATTGTTGCTAAATTAATGAATACGGAAATTCCAATTGTATAAAATAAATTCCGTCGCATTCGATAAATCACATAATACTTTATTTTAAATTTTTAATACTAGCTGACTCCGATACTTTATTTTAATACTAGCTGACCCCGCCAACGTTGTTTCGCCATATCAAAGTTGGCGTAAAAAAAAGGCGTTAGTGACAGAAAGGTCAAAATTGGGAATTGTATGTACTTTTTGGAGCGACATAAAAAACAATAAAAATAATTGTCCGTAAAATAAATTATAAAATGTTGGATTTGGGCCCCCCATATAACTCAGGGGTATAAAAATAGTTTACAACCTATTCTCAGGTCTACCGAATGTACTTACAAAATTTCATAAAAATCGGTCAAGCCGTTTCGAAGGAGTTTGGCAACTAACACTTTGACACGAGAATTTTATATATATAGATTAGGAAGTAATTAGCCCGGAAACTTATGTCAATTGTAAGTAATCACCAATGTTAAGCCGGGGGTGTCCGTCGAATGGCAAAGTTCCAAGAGCGATTTTATGCTTCAGACGACAAATTAAACAGTCGCCCTCTGTTATCGTTACATCGTTAAATTAATGACATTGCTTCCAACGCTTTTGGCAGCAGCAACTCCCACATATTCTGACCTATCCTCTAATTTTGCGATGGCAATTGTGAATAGGGAATCATGCTGATCGCTAACTAGGCTATCAAAGTCGATAAAGTAAGCTAAAAGTTAAGTTCGAACCAATAAAAAACATTCAACGAAGTATACGTTTGCACTAACATAAAGTACGTTTACAATATGGTCCTTCGAGCCGAATCTAAACCGCCCTCAATATTCGATTAATGACTTCGACCGGTATCACCATTTCTTTGTATAAATAGTAAATAATAAAAGTCGTTAAGCCCCCTTTTGTAAGTACGAACATTAATATATTAAAATTGATACCTTGGTTTTACATCTACTTCGGAATTAAGAGTTCTTGGAATGTTTATGACAATAATTATTTATCTACTGTGTTCTAAACTTAATTTTGTGGAGATACCGTCAAAGGTATAACATGAAATGTAATAATAATATTATCATGTTCTACTCTCTATTATCAAACCTCTAGCAATTGTGACGGGATAAAGCTAAAGTCAATTAAACGGGATTTTCTTTCTCTGATGCTGTTAACATAGTAAACGACAATGATATTGAATTTACTACAAATCATTTAAAAAGAAAGAAAGAAAGAAACATTTATTTCGCCATATTATCTACAGACAAAGATATAATTACATTGAGGTGTATCTTTGCAATAATTATGGAAATTTTGGACACAAAACATGTATTTGCTGAACCCGAGCTTCGCTTAGCGTTTATATTAAGCTGGTGTCTAAATGGGTCAATAAATATTCCTACCAAATTTCAATTCTATAGGTATAATGGTTTCAGAGATCTCATGTTGACACTGTATAAGGATTAAATATTTTTTTTTTTTTTTCATGCAAACTTTCTCCTCGCTATAACGAACACTTAAAAGAAAGATTTATCCAAATCGGTGCAGTCGTTTGAAAGTTATGCGCGTACAAACATTTCGGTATTTTTTTTTTTAATAGATTCCAACAATAATATATAATTTTAATTTTCTGTGTTTAGAAGGGGTACCTACTATTTATTGTTACCGTATTTTAAGGTATTAAAATTTATCGATTTAACCGTTTTCGCCGAAGACATAAAAATCCATTTTCCTTTTGAAATAGATATAATAGGCGCTTGGTATAAAGCAAGCTACATAAATGCTAGACTAATTTATGTGTTCAGTAGAGCCACAGCGCACTGGTACCGAGACAGGGAAGACAATCTCGGCGCAATCTCGGCGCGTTCGTGACCGAACTCCTGCGCATGAGTTCGTAAGACGTGCGCGTGTAGGCGTGCATCGTGAGTCGTTAAAGTGTCCACTGCCCGTTTTTTATCGATTGATTAATAACCCTTTTGGGTTATCGAAATGTGGTTCGATGAAGTTTTTAATTATTTTTTTTGGTTTCAACCCGGAGGGAGAATTTCTGTTGTTATGGACACCTGTGGCATAGACATTTTATAATAAACTGAATATAGGGATAGAAATGTAGCCGTTAAACGTGATCGCTCACTATTATCTTAGTTTTTATAATTAGCTATAACCGATTTATAATGTCTGGTCTACGGTGCCTAGAATATTACACGCAATTTGATGTAGCGGGTTTTGGTTAACTCTCGCATTGGGAGGGATTAAGCCACAGTCTAGCCAAGTTGAAACCAGTAGGCTATCATTGTTTATGACTCCTGTAATACTGCAATATTTATTTAATCTTAAATTATTATTTTATTCTGATTTTATATTGATAGCTCAATAAGCAGATACAGTATCGTTCAATTAGTGGTTATTGCCACCCAAAAATATCAACAAACAAAATTTTGTACAAACTTTTAGAATTATACTCGAATGTATCACTGATAAACATATCTTATTTTCAGACGTGTTTTACAAACACTTCTTATCAACAAATTGATATATTCGTATAGAAAAAATAAGTAACTCGCAAAATTATTTATTTCTTAACACGACATAATGGAAACGTACTCTTAAAACTTGCTCAGCAATACATACAGATATACTATGTACATTACAAGTAAATGGTTCATCAGAGTCAACGATCGCGGCGCAAATTCGGTACGTTTGGTGTTTTTTGCGGCGATGTCACTACAATTAGACAATATAAATTACTATAACGCAATAGAAAAACGATTATGATTAATTGTAGACGATGACTTACCTGCTGAGTCTATGATTAAGTGTTTACTAGAACTGATCGACGATAAGCCGATCGGAGTTTTATTAAATTTAACGGCAGTAAGGTTCACCGCTGTGTCGTTATGTCGGCCGTAACCACGGGGCGCGGTCGGGGCTGAGATGAGCGACCGTTAGTAAAGAAGTTTCTCGAACACTTCTGTTCTGTCCGTGTGAAGCTGTAAAGGCCGCTAGGGCCAACAGCAGAATGTCCATCAGAAGCAAACGAACGCTTCTGTGCTTCGGAAGTCTTCGGTCCCTATTGTCATCGCTATAAACCGAGTTTTTCACTAATTTTGGAGACTATAAGGCAGAAAAAAACTTCTGTCCATTGGCATGCGAGAGATTAAATCCATCTACATCCAAATTAATTTCCGCTGTTCTTGGTGTACTTCGTTAAACTACTGCCTTGACTATCATTGGTCTGTGTCATTGTAGTCAATTTATGCATCCATCCTGATAGTACTAGTTCATAACATTCTTTGCCTGGCACGATATCTTGGTTTACCACTTGTTGCCTGCTTTGTAAAGCCAAGCGTGATGTTATGTATTTCAACTGCAGTGTACGTATTCCGAGTACTTCCACATCGTTATGGGCAACTCGTCCTTTATGGCCGTCCTATGGCCGTCCATGGGCGGCCATGACGACTGACCATCAGGTGGCTTGATGCCGGCTCACATGAAATGGCAGTGGCAGCCAACTCGAAGGAGTTGATTGAATAATTGAATTGATTGATTAAATTGATTGACATCATCATTCATTCAATTAATGATACATTGAATAATATAGATACTATCATATCATAATTACTTAAATAAATTAAAAAACCTATTCCTTACGTTTACAAATTATGTCTACCGGCAACCTATGTTTTATTGCTACTACTTTTTATCAGGCACTATAGGTTTAATGTTTGTTAAATTTAATGGTGGTAGAATAAAGTGTGCCAGTGCGCATTTTGGTTGTGTGGCGATCAATCAGACTTTTCATGATTAGAATAGTTATAATGTATATAAATATCAGTCCCTCTTCTAGTTCTGTACCTCATAATTATGTGTCCAATAGCCACTAACATGTTATTTAAC
>DWPQ01001428.1:0-12290 GCA_018251795.1 Perichares adela | reverse complement strand
AAACATCTAGAGATACCCATTAGTACGGCAATCCACCAAGCCGCTGATCGCCAAAGATGGAGACAGGCGATTAAAAAAGTCCTAGCACCAGAATCATGATCCCCAGCAGTGAGGCACGACTGAAGAGACAGAGTCCTTAAAATATTACTGGCAGGATTCGAACGCAGGCCCTTGCATTAGGGAAACCAACGTTCAAAGTAGCTACCTATTACTGTTTTTTCTGATGGACATTTTGCTGTTGACCCTAGCGGCCTTTACAGACCTTACAGGCCTTCACACGGACAGAGACTACTACTTCTTCTCTATGTATCAATCCATATGACAAGTTACCAACGACCTACCTTCATATCGACATATACAAGGTCTACCCTCAACTACGGACGCACCCTTCGCTACAACTCATTAGTAGCGTACAGACACGTGCCACAATTGCGAACTTCACGCTGCTCTAATGCAGATAAAAGGATCAGCAACCAATACGTGTTGGTTGTGCACAACCAGAACACACTTTGATTAGACACAACCAAAAATTAACTTAGCAACTAGGATGTTTATTGCTGTCACATCACATGTTTGAAAATCTTTCTGATCGACATTTAGTTGTTGGGCTTAGTGGCCTTTACAGCTTCTCGTTGACAGAGTGAAATACTAGCAGTCATCTAGGCCTCTTCTGGCCATCTCTGATGAGCCAGAATACATCCATTCTCATAACTTATCGCAGTAGATGTATACTTTTTTATATCAATAGCCGAAAAACAAGCAGACTGGCTTTCTGGTGATAATTGGTGATTTTCCATGTATGACAGCAATGGCTAATATTGCCGGCAAAGACAGCAGCTAGCGTTAGCTTAATATTGATCGGTCTTCGATTGCATTAAAACATTTCAAACTTAATTCTAGAAGCCAAAACTTCATAGATAAAATACTGAGTCCACGTATAGGTACGTAAGAGTACACACATAATACACGACTACCGTCGAGATGATACAACTGATATTGATATTGATACTGATGATGATATTGAGTGATACAAACCCCAGTGTCAACAAGATATATCTGGCGCCATTGTCTCGCCTTTATTCACCAGATTTCACCAAAAGGTTGGCTTGGACATGCTTTGATGAACTACCCCTTTATACTACTACCCAGTGTCACTGACGACATCATCAACATGTTATATATTATTATAACATACGAGTATGTCATCAATTGTCTCGGTGCATAGGACCCATTTATTATCAGCTCTCCGGCACTACAATCGAAATACGTAGAAACATTCACGTTTAATTCTAGAAGGAATACGATACGCCATTCGAGGAAACTAGAGTAATAAATGATATGGGTTCTACAAAGCCTAGTGACCGATTGATTTACTTAAGCTTGAGATCTAAGTAGGTACCTATATATTTATTTCTCCTTTAGTCATTTTGGTTTCGTATAAATTGAATAATGTATGTTATTCTGTAGTATAACTATAGGTTACACTGTGGTAGAACTATAGGCTACACTGTGGTAGAACTATAAGCTACACTGTGGTACAATTGTGAGGACATCACTGAGATGTCATTATGGTAATACTCGCATCGTTGTGGCCGCAGCCTTACTTCCTATAAAGACGTCTCCTCGTGACGTGGGAACGGCTTATGACGGCCATTATTTATGACGTTGAGCTAATCCTTTGATCGCGTGCATTTCTTTGTGATTTGATCTTTTGTCCGATTTCTATGCCTAATGAAGATTTCTCAATGGAGTCGATTGACGTTAAATGTGTTGATTTAATACGTTTCACTTGATTCTAACTTAAAAAATAATTATAACATTTTTTTTTTACTTGTGTCAGCCACATTTAATTTTTTTATCTAACTAACTGATCCCGTAAACGTGGATTTTGCCATATAAAATTGCCTATATTCTTTCTCAGGCACTATACTATCTCTATGCCAAATTTCATTAAAATCGGTCCAGTAGTTTCGGACCCAACCCGGTACAAATAAACAAACAAACAAAAAAATCTTTCCTCTTTATAATATTAGTAAATTTATAGATGTGCAATATCTATCTACCTACATCTGTTTTAAATATATTTGTTGTCTTAATTAATTAATGTGTGTTTACAGTGTATTTATTGTGTAATACAATTTATAAATTCTGTAAGCAAGTAATATACAAAATTTAACTTATCTTAGCCATACATTTTACAACCACGACCGTTAACCACGGGATACTTTAACAAGTCGAGAGATAAACAACCGAATTAATTAACAAAAAACAACAAACTTCGCAGATAGAGTCTAATAGCTGTTTCTTAAAACTTCCTACACGTTTATTACCAATCTTTAAGCACTTAAAATTTGTGTTAAAACAGTGAGTGAATCAATACATCGGAGGTATTTTTTTACTGTTTATAAGTGCTACAATTCTGATAGTGACTGCAGATAGAATCCGACATGGTGAAGCGGACTAGCTTAATATAAGCCCATTCATTATTTACTAGCTGTGCTCGCGGCATTGACCGCCTAGAAATCAGTGTGTTACGAAGTTTTTCCTCGTAAATCCCGAACCCGCGGGAATTCTAAGATATAATATTTTATGCGCCTCAACCTCCTCTATCTTACAGTCCGGTTAAAATCGGTCCAGCCGTTCCAGAGATCAGCTAGAACAGACAGACAGACAGAAAAAAAAAAATTGGTTATATATCTACCGCTTTTTCATACATAGGTTCATAGGTTCTTTTTCATACATTCATTCAGTAAAAAGCGGTTTTTTAAATATTACAAATAGGCACTCCAATTTTGTTTATTTGTATACCTACCTAGATGACATTTAGTAGGATTAAAAAAATATCATCACGATCTAGTTAAACCGTAGTGTATAATTATAATAATTATAATGATTTAGGTATAATTGTAGAATCAGGGCCCTGGTATCATCAAATAAACCTTATAAGGATAAGACCGAGTGAAACTTCATTAAAATAAACTATCGCTTTTGAATAAAAATATATGGAAATCCGTTGGTAAATGCCCAAGATATTGTCTCTGATTGGCATGGGTTATCGGCCGGTTATCTCCTTCTGTCGATGAGTTGAAATGAATATTATATCAACTAGACTCCGCGTAAACATAATAAATGATTCAACTTTTAAGTTAGCTTGAAACTTCTATTTTGTGTAGGCACAAATAGTTTGAGTCAGATATTCCTTTTATATGACAATAAATATTTCGCACCCGTATGAAAAATTGATCTGTCGGACATATTTAACTACATTTGTTTGTGATATTTTAAAGCTTTTAAGCTACGTCATATTTTCCAATTGATCAGTGTGCCAGTTTTAGTTATTCGAGAAAAATAATCATATGTACAATTTGGCCTGAAGTTATATATAATTCTTTCGCTTTAGATAGTGTGAAACTCTCTTAATGTAAGTGGGACATCATCCCAGCAGTGGGACAGTTGAGTTATGATGAAGCCTATTTTCTTTCATCACGTCTAAAATATGCAATTGCTCTTAACAGCATAAAAAGGATATAATTAAGGACAGGATGCACCTTGACTTCCGTTGCGTCTTTCTAACCACAAATTCATGAGGCACATCTGTCCTAGCAGTTGTAATACGCACAATACTATGAAAAATTTGTGGTGTTTGCCAAGTTAAGGATAGAACCCAAGAATGTCCTTTGATTCATGCTAACGGTATTGGAAGCTAGATTTAAATATAACGGGTCTGGGTATCTGAGATAAACGACTTGGAAATACCAGTTAACTTTTGTGTCTTAGAACATAGTAAATTAAAAGCGCAACCATTTTATTAATTTGCTATCCTCAATGTTCTTCCACTGAGAAATAAAAATAACGCACACAGACTCATGCCCCCGCACTAGGATTCCTTGTGTCGCGGGTGGCATGGACAACACAAACAACACATCACTAACACCAATGACCCGAGAACAAATATTTCTCAGTCACGTAAATATCAAACCCGGCCGGGAATCGAACCGGGGACCCCTCGCTTCACAGGCAGGGTCACTACCAATACCAATATAAGGTAACTTTCAAAGTCAAAAGACACTTTTTAATAATAACAGACAGACAAATAGGCTTATGGCCTGATGTTAAGTGGTCACTGTCGCCTATGAACATGTGCAGTACCAGCGAAGCTGCAAGTGCGTTGTTGGCCTTGAAGGATCCGTTTGACTCTCTTTTTAGAAAGCTCCATGTCACAGCGCAGAGGAAACGCCTCAGATGGAAGAGCATTCCATAATCCGCAGGTCCGTGTCAAAAAGGAACAAGAAAATCGTGTAGTGGACGATTGCCACCAATCCAGATGGTGTGGATGACATTTCAATCTTTGGCGAGTGGTGTGGTGGAGGAAGGTGGTTGCAGGCACCAGGTAAAATAGTTCCTCAGAGCACTCACCATTGTATAGACGATAGAAGATGCAGAGGTAGCCTACGTCTCTCCGAAGACTTAAATCTTCTAGCCTATCTGGCAGCTTGGGATCGTCGACAACTCGAAGAGCACGCCGTTGCACGGAGTCAAGTGGGTATAACTTGTACTTCGGTGCACCGGCCCAGAGGTGAGAGCAGTACTCCATATGTGTCCTTACTTGCGCTTTGTAAAGCAACAAGCGTTGTCTTGGCGTGAAGTACTGCTTCGCCCTGTTTAGTACACCGAATTTTCTTGCAACTAATTTAGCTTTGATCTCCAAATGACCCCGATATTGTACCTCGCTGGAGATGTCAAACCCCAATATCCCAATGCTGTTACTAATGGTGAGAGCTTTGTCCTGGAACGTCGGCCCTGTAACAACTGGGCTTGTTTAGCGGAAGACGCACATACATGTAGACAAAATTTAATTAACTAAATTTAATCAACCCCATTCCGAGACCCGCTCCAAAGATTGCTGGACTGCAGACACAAGTCTGATTCTATTCTCCTCTGTTTTTGCCCGAGAGGTGCTCGCGCGGCCCGTATAATGTGCATCTCCAGTACTGTCATCTGCTGCTGTCATATGCTGGATATTATGAGGTCAACCGCTGATCGACCACGACAGAAACCGTACTGTCGGTTACTAATCAGTTGGTGTTCCTCCAGGCATCCAAGTAGCTGGATGTATATGACCCGCTCCACCACCTTTGAGAGAAGAGTGGTTATCAACCAACCTACCAACCTACCATGAAGACGGCACTTTACCTATGGTGTAGGAGAGAAAGAATAGTCGCGTTACCGGCGGAGTCAGATCGGGAGCGCACATCCTCATATCCATTACGGAGATTTTGACTGGTAAAAATTACTAAAATTACAGTGTGAATTTTGGGTGTCGGCAATTTTTAATTCTTCTTGTTTTCCTGAGAACTATATTATTATGTAGGTACTTATTTCGTAAATATCAGATAACTTTCAAAGTCAAAAAAAAACATTTGCAGTGAGATTTTATTATTAGCTGTCGGCGATGTTTTACTTGTCATGTTTTGCTGAGAAACATCATAATATTTCCTAAATATTAGGTAACTTTGAAAGTAAAAAGATATTAAAATTTTATAATGTTAAAATTTGCAGTACCTATTACTAATTGCTATCGTCGACGTTCATTATTCTTTATGTTTAGGTGACAAGATGCCGAGAAATATTAATAACGCAGTCAGTCTGTGCATACTTATAACTTAAACAGTCTATAAGTACTAATAACTCAAACAGTCTATAAGTACTAATAACTTAAACAGTCTGTAACTACTTATAGGTAACTTAAACCGTCCCTAGGTAAGTACTTACAACTTAAACGATCTATAAGTAGTTATTACTTAAACATTCTGTAAGTACTTATTACTTAAACAGTCTGTACCTACTTATAGGTAACTTAAACAGTCTCTAGGTAAGTACTTACAACTTAAACGATCTATAAGTAGTTATTGCTTAACAGTACGAACACAAGCATCGTATACGGCGTTACCTAAACTCCGAGTGGACAGTGGACGAACTGGTTGTTGTCGTGGGCTCGTGGGGCAGGATTCCGAGCCGCTAACGAGCGCCGTACACGTCCGTTCCTAGAAGTTGGATAATCGAATCTGTGACTCGGTTGTTAGTTCGGTACATGTTGCGCCGATAAATACTATTACTATTTTTACTTAACTTTAATGTTTCTGATACTAGGTTATTTCCCGTGTAATCTATACGACTAAATATAGGAGTGTCTGTTTGTTATATTGAAATAACCGATTTTTACTAAATGCTTATTTTATGTATGTATTAAATTGTCAGAGTTACGCGTGGGTGGATCAGCTAGTCCATACTAATATTATAAACTAGTTCGACTTCGCCCGCGTGAAAATGAGTGTGTCACAATAAGGAGAACATTTCCGTCATATATGATTTCTGTGTAACTTTAACTATTAACTTATAATTGTACCAAGTTTCGTTAAAATCCGTCGAGTAGTTTTTGTTTCTATAATGGTTATACAGACAGTCAAACAGATAGACAGACAGACAGACAAAAATTTTACTGATTGCATTTTTAGCATCAGTATCGATCCCTAACCACCCCCTGATAGTTATTTTGGAAATATATTTCATGTACAGAATTGACCTCTCTATAGATTTATTATAAGTATAGAGTATAAAAGATAGATAGATATAGATAGATAGAAGATGTATAGATAGGAAAGATTTGATAGTTGTTTAGTATTAGAAGCCGACATTATCCGTGATAAACATAGGCTACTTTTTTAGGTACACTTTATAGGGCAGTCAGCTAGTTTCCTAATAAAATATTAAGGTTGTCTGGTAAAAATCCTGTTTGTTTGGTATACTTATTAGGGTATGCGCAATAAAGTATATTGTATTGTATTGTATTATTATCAAACTAATGCCAGCAACAAGTTAAAGAGCAATCAATATTCTGAACACGGGAACGCATCACCCTTTTCGTAACAAGAATGTTCGGAGAGATAAAAATTCAGACCCACTCGTTTTTAATAAAATTACAAAGCCGTGGGGAGGAGACGGGGGTGGCGGGGTGGTGCGGGCGATGGGGATGCGGGGGTGACGTTGTGAACGGAAATTGAAAACCTCGCGGCTTCGCTACCCTCCCTTATCGTTCGCACTCGACACTCTTATGGGTTCAATGTAGTGGTTTGTGATTCATGACCACTGTCTTTGCATCGTTTGTTAGTTTTGCTGTTTAATTAAAATTCTTTCACGCTGCGTGTTGGATCGTTACAATATTTTTTACTCCTTTAAAGTAGGGGACGGTATATTAATGGGACGATGACATTTTTATTTATTAAATCTTTTAAGAACTTGCTCTAAGATTACAAAGGGCTAATCTTAATAATTATTGGGATTCTCTACCAGCCTTCCCTGCATGATGGTGAGAAATGAGACCTTGTCATTGTGTTTTAGAAGTTATTACTAAATGTAATAAGTAATAATATTATTTATTACCATGTTAATATTACTTAGTGTAATAAGTAATAATAACATTGTTTTTTTTCTCATGGACATTTTGCTGTTGGCCCTAGCGGCCTTTACAGCTTCACGCGGCCAGATAGGCGAGCGTGGAATGCTCAGCCAGAGAAGAACCTCTTCGAAAAATCGGGACTGCGAGCGTGCTAAGGGCACCCCCTTTGGGGTTCGAAATAACATAGTGGTTTCTACTTTGGTCTACTGAACGCAGTACCACTTTCCAAATTATGTGCTTAATCGTTCGATGTTCGTTTTAGAAGTTATAGATGGTGTGAATATTGGTGTCCCGAACGGAAAGGCGTGCGTCCGAAACGTGCACCACTTTACAAAGTTAAGTGCGTGATTGAAATGAATGATTACTTGCTTTGGTCAAAGAAATCATCGTTAGGAAATCTGCATACATACATGAGCGTTCTCCATAATGTTGTCGAAGGTGTAAGTCTGTCATACCCTGTGGTAGGGCATGACCAAGGCGCATACGTAGGTACTAGGTACATGAGTGTTCTCCATAATGTTCTCGAAGGTGTAAGTCTATCATACCCCGTGGTAAGGCACGGCCACGGGGCAAACGTAGGTACTAGGTACACGAGTGTTCTCCATAATGTTCTCGGAGGTGTGAGTCTTGTCATACCCCGTGGTATGACCCGGTCACGGGGCATACGTACCTAAATATATCTTCCTTTCATACAAAAAAAGGTGTAGGTCTGTCAATCTGTTCATGACCAGCGTGGTAGACTTGGACTTTAACTCTCTCTTGTAAGAGAAGACCTGAGCTAAATAGTGAGACAACTATGCAATCTATATTCATTTTAAAAAAAGAGGTGCATTTAGTATTTATTCCCGGGCCCCTTTGTGGGGTGTCGCTTGCAGAGCCTAATAAAATAAAATATGTTGTATGTAATAGATTCATGCCAGTTAGTAAATAAATTACTTACGAAAATTAATTTGCTCTTAAAATTTATCTATTTATTTCCAATTGCATCAACAAAGTATACATTGTACATAATTATTCATACATGTATAAAATACAAGAAAAGTCGTACTTTAATTACAGGCGCATGACAAAATATTAGCGCGTACATTAACATTAGAAAATAAGCAAAATAAAGAATAATCTTCTTCTATCTATTCTATCTTCTTCTATATCTATTCTATACTTAAAATATATCTGTAGAGAGTTCAATTCTGTACATTAAATATATTTTCAAAATAACTATCAGGGGGTGATTAGGGATCGATACTGATGCCAAAAATGCAATCAGGAAAATTTTTGTCTGTCTGTCTGTATAACCGTTATAGAAACAAAAACTATTCGACGGATTTTAACGAAACTTGGTACAGTTATTATTCATACCCCTGAGCTGGTTATAGTATACTTTTCATCACGCTACAATCGATAGGAGCAGAGCAGTGAAGGGAAATGTTGGGAAAACGGGAGAAGTTACTCCATTTTTTAAGCTTTCGTCACGTGTGCAACCTTAATGGTTAAAGCTACACAGAAATCATGTATGACGGAAATGTTCTCCATAATTATTATGACACACTCATTTTCAGGCGGGCGAAGTCGCGGGCGCAACTAGTTCTTGAATATAATTGTAACTTAAATGAAATGTAATCACTTAATTGAAACTATACTGATGTTTAAATCTACGAGTTATATGCAGATAACATAATAATAACACAAATAAGGAACTACTGGAATATTATAAACTTTTAACGTTATCACTGGCACTTACTATGAATTTCATGTTGGTATTAATATGTCGGCGAAGGCACTAGACAATGTTGATCTAAGAGTGTTATTCGGTATATATACGAGTGGGTCATTGCACCGCCTACCACCATTGGGTGGTATTGCACCATCCGCCGCGTCGAAATAAATTCGACAAAATAGTCTGCGAGCTTACCTAGTCATGCGTTCGTATTTGTATGGTGTCCATGAGTCAAATTTAATTGTCACATTGCAATCATTGGACATCGCAATATTAAAAAGAATTGCTCAATTTGATTTTGATTTACTGTCTAACAAAAAAGCTTCTCAAAGTAAATACAGGCAGGTTTAATTAATACTTATTTGGATAGCGTTCACAACTTACATATTTTCATCGTTCATCATAGATTATAACCACACATGGGCTCGGGCCTCTTCCTACAATGTGAGAGTCTAGTCTACTAGAGTATAGACTTTCTAAAGTAGAGTCTAGTCTCTTCTACTTGGGATGAAGACGAAGAAGAAGAAACATTTGCTCCATTCCATTATTGGTACCTCAACAATTTTTCAAAAATCTTTTTGAAACCATACAGACTCCATCCAGTCTTGAGGCCATATAATCCTACTATTGACCATCCTTAAAACTGACAAAGCTGTAACACCAAGTCATCCTGTTGAAGATCGCTGAGCTCTGGTACCACCCACCTAATTACCAACTTGTTATCGTTAACAGTTATTCTTAACAACGTTAAGAATATAAGAAAAGGCTGAATTACACGAAGAAAGACAACGGTGTCAAGTATGTAATCAGATTAATATAACAGGCCACTTAGCACTGCAATGTGTCACACAGTTGTAAAGCACTCATCATCACAAATCATAATTGTACATTATCATAACAATACAGTTACACTAAGAAGGTTTAAGAAGGAATAAGTCTATCGAGATATGCAAGTGCAGTTTGGCTTCATAAATCTTCGAAAAAGTTAAACGAAACTTGTGTATGGTGGTTACCAGAATATTTTCTTTCACCGAAGTTAGTGACTGATGCTTAAGTTCTAATATGCACATAACTTTCGAAAAATTAATTATGCACGCAGGAGTTGAACCTGGGTCGTCCCGTTCAGAAGGTCAACGTTCAAACCATCAGGCTTTCTCTGGTTATATACTATGTTAACTAATACTGTTATACTAATAGAAAAATATTTGTACATTTTGTGCTATGGTACATTATATGTACATTTTGTGCTATGGTACATTAAGTGTACCCAAAAGGGTCCGTCAAAAAGGCCTGTCTGGTAAGTCGAAAGTTCAATCTAAAAAGATTAATAATCGACAAACGAACAGAAGACCCAGATGATGGTAAGGGGACACCATCGCCTATAGAGATCCGTGGCACCGCAGACACCGCCACTGCTTGAAGGGTTAGAAGGAAGCTCGCATATAACTGGGTCTCTGACATTGAAAACGAGACACGTAGAAACATTAGACGTTGGAATATACAAGGAGAGTGTAAGAAGTAAGAATGATGATGCATGCCGTGTTCACCTATAAAAGCAGGAACACGATTTTTTCTTTTTTTTTTAAATGTATTATATTAGAAATGTATGTGTTAAGTGAATCAAGCGTTGGTGATCCTCAATAAATAAATAAATCCAGGCATAGACCCTACCATCTAAAGACTCCCTCGTAAATATTTACAGCTCAATGTAGAGGATAATAAGTTCTCAGAAAATCGCCAAGATTCACGGAAAGACAGCCCATTACGTACTCAATATTCGTCATATTTGCTTACCATGTGATTATGAAACTATAAAAACCTTGTTAGGTCTTTTGTAACTTTTCCTATGTTTAAAAATGCGTTAAACTATACAGACGTTGTCTATGCATATTTAATTAAGTAATTAACGTCTCGCAAATGTCTCAGATGTACCATTATGATCAATCGTCTCATGCAATATTTCTATTCTCGAACACCAAGGTAATTATATTGAAATCGCACAAGAAAGGTCGGAACGAATGAAGAGGTAAATAAGACTGTCAATAAAAGCCCAGTACAGCGTATAGCTGGACAGGCGATTACAGCAGACTTTAGACGAACATATTCATGTAGCAGTCAAAGATCAACTACTGTACATTACGTAACCAAAACGAACGTAGAGACAATACTTCATCTATTATTATTATATTACATAAAATCCATATCTATTTCCAGTTAATGTTCATAACTTGTGAATATTGCTATTTAGCAATATATTACTAATTACTGTGTACTAATAAATAGTAAATGTAAGGAGGCACACATTAAGTATGTGTGTAATAAGTTATTAATGTAATGTAATTAATTAAATTAATATTTTTTTACGAGTATATACGAACTTAGCAAAATATTCGCGTGGATCTATTTTTAGACTCTGTAGGTGATTCGCACGACACCGACCTCTTTTTGGAAAAAAATAAATGATGTTGTATCTTGCCGTTAACTTTATCGATTATATTATTCAAAATTAATTGTATTCCTTTTTTTCTCGTTTTGGTAGCATTGGTATTTTCATTGCACTTAATGCAGCATTAATTACTAATAATGATGTCAGGGGCGGCGCGGCAGTGACCGCTTAACATCACGTGGCACCTCTGCTTGTCAACTACTTATTAATAATAATAATAATAATTAGTAAAAAACCATCTACTTTTTATTTAACACTGTCAAAAAGTATACCTTGGTTGAGGACTTTTATATTCTATTCGAAGAAACATCGACAAGCCAAAGCTTGTACAAAATAAACCTTAAAGCTGTAGATTTATCTCAATTATTCCGGTTTGTGCATAGGACTGTACTACTTAGATCTAAATTGTTTTAAGCGCTAATGAAGCTGCCAATAATCTTTTGTGAATTCATGAAGCGCATCGCAATAATTACTCTGTGAATAGCAAGTTGCAAGATAACCCTATTATCATACTCACTTTTCTACATTTACTGACTTATTTTGAATACGTCACTCAAATATACGACCGAGTGGCACAATGGTCACCATGCGGGCCTGCCACGCAGAAGTCCCGAGTTCGATTCCCGGTCGGGCAGAATTTGAAATGATGAATTTTAATTTCTGTTCCGGGT